>WUAW01000856.1:14310-25235 GCA_017165845.1 Thaumetopoea pityocampa | reverse complement strand
ATATATATATATAAATATATAAATATATATATATATATATATATATACATACATAAATAATGTACTTGATTTACAAAAAATACACCTCTATTATTGCGCCATCACACAATATAGCTTATAAGGATCAAATTCTGGGATGAAAATGGGTGAAAATGTTACATGAGAAACTAAAAGAAACTATTTTTTTTTTTCAGAAAAAAGAATCTATATATTTGTTTTCTACATTTATTAAACATTTAACTAATCTATTGTTCGAAACGATACCTATTTAAAACTATATCTAAATTACATTTTTAATTTTATCACAATCGGCCCCGAGATGAAAAAGAGGACTAGAAGATGCACTCTATGAAAAAATTTAATTAAACAGCGACTCTGGTGACGTGGCAATAAAGCCCATTTTTGCCCGCACACTGCTGTGTTTTTAACATTTCTATTAATCTACTAGCTTTTGCCCACGGCTTCGCTCGCGTGCATGTCTGTTTTCCCCTACATGGGAAATCCCGACACAATCACAGATTTATATAAAAAGCTGAAACCACTTTTACTTGAACCCTCGTACCTTAACGACGGCTACTAAAACAAGGATCAAGCTGTATCTTCAATTCTACTGGACCGATTCTGTTGAAACATGCCGCATTATTTAAGTCGGAATAGTACCTTCAAGACTGTAACAGTTTAACCAAAATCTACTCGTTGGTTTTTGCGTGAAGTCCCGACTGTCTGACTGATTCATTAACGCAGAGCCTAAACCGCCTGGGGCTACAAACTTGAAATAATTAATGGCTTTAATATTGTAAGCATCCACTAAGGAAATTATGGAAATTTCACCCCTAAGGGATGAATGGTGGTATGAAGTTTAACTTTTTCAAAGTAAGAAGCACGAAAGATTCCTGTTATTGGTTAGAAATAAACTTTTCAAAAAAAAAAATTAATTTTTTCAAAATTTTAAACCCCTAAGAACATGAATTATCTTAGTAACTTTAGTCCCAATAGGGGACACCGCAAATGTCGTTTACAAAGAGGTACTATGGTTAAATTAAACACGCGAACGAAATCACATGCAACAGCAAGTATTATAAAAAAAACCCCACTTCGCTTTCCGCGTAAACGCGTGACTGGCTACTGAAACAAATCACATAACACGCGGCTACTAATCGGCTTTTTAACATTGGCGCCACATCACGCGCCAACGCGTGATCAGCAGCGGGGCAAATGTTAAATTCCTAAAGTCAAGACACCAACCGGGACATACATGCCCTCCAGAATACAGTGGAATTGTAGAAATGTTCCAACCACCAGTTAACATGTTTTAACTGGTGGTCGGAACATTTCACCACCGACATATAGCAAAGTAGTCTCTCACCTTTTGTCTCTTCACATGCTGGAGGTTGAGGTAGGAATACAGTCGGTTGAGGTACGCGACGCCCTGGCTGTACTCCCGCCACGCGCAGACGTACCTACACAATTTTTATATATTATTCATACATAAAATAAATTATAAGTAAAAACACGTTTTTAATATATAGAAAGGACGAGTGAGATTCGAATGACGAAAGCTAATATACCGGACTAATGTGAATGGAAGTGTTGGAAGACGCCTGAAAACCCTACTTTGATCAAATCAACAACTTGTTTCAAGAGAGCCAAATTCGTAGCACCCTTAATCTACGAACGTGTATGAAAAGATATATAAATGTGAATACGGTCTCTGCCTACCCTTATAAGGTACCAGCGTGACTGTATGTAATGTGTGTAAAAACACATTCGATTATAAATAAAACTTAGTGTGATGCATACCTACAAGGGTGTTTAAAGCCTACCAACTTACATTGGATCAGCGTGTTAACTAATTCAACTATAATCTAATCCCACTATGGTATAATCCCACTGTGGCCTAATCCCACTATTGAGGTCTGTATAATAAAAACCAAATATCATTGTTTACATTTATAGACAGTTTCTTACAGTGAGCCCCCAGGGTTTTGACCCATTTAGTCATTAAAAGTCCGTTACCTGGAGAGTAGTCCATCGTTATGGTCGTTGCTCTCTAAGGTCGACGAACCGCGCACGCGCTCCAGCAACCCTGAGACATGTTCCTCCAGAAAATTCCTGTGAGACAAATAATGATAATTTTAGGTGATCCCGCCCACTTCACTCGACGTCTTCGATTTTAAAATCGCCTTCTACGCACTCTATTGTACTCGCTAAAAATATTTGCTATCTCGTTTTAGTGTTTGTCATTAGAAAAAGAGAGGACAGCCGAAATTTAGCTTATTTAGTTATGTTACATCAGAATTGACACTTAACAGACCATGTGTAGTGTTTATATCACTAAACTTTATTTTTATCTTTTCCAGCACTATTAAATGTTGGAAGTTATCTGTAAACTTTGACAATATGTTATCTGTGAAATATAAGAATGTGTATCTGCACCGCAGTGGACGCTTAAATCACTGCGCCATCCGTGCAGTCAAATAATACATGAATACATTACAACTAATACTTGTGTATAAATAATACACGAATTAGAAATAACTCAATGGTACGAGACCGAGATCGAACCTACGATCTTTCCATCGCAAGCCGTGTTTGGCACCAATGTACTTATGACGACATTGATTTTTATAAAAGGCTGAGCGTTTTCCATACTCCACATCAGTGGCGTGCACTTCATAGAGGCATAAAAGCACTGCCTATCCTAGCATTTCGTAAGCTCTTACTACAAATAAAGCTTCACATCACGCGTTTATTTAAAATTCATAAATTCGGCATATATAGTATCTTTTTACCTGGACAGTATTATAACAGGAGAAATTAAATTGTCACATTTTTTCACTTGTGCCTTAAGTAATTGGGGCGTACTATTTTGGTTGCGTAATAGGACTGCTAGGTTAGTTTTGCTTGCGTTTCCATTCATGCTGCAAATTATATTTTGTTTCAAAAACTAGAACAGAAGTTTTTGATGGTTAAATATGGAAAACTATACGTGTAAAGATTGTAAGGGAAATGTTTGTTTGATTAAATTACAAAAAAAAGCGTTTCCACAGCAAACTTTTGCAGATAAAATAAATGTAATAAAGAAAGGAAGAAGAGTGCCACAACTGGAATTAACACAGAAAAAGGTACTGTAACGAGATGTTTCAATACAAAACTTTATGAAAATTATTCGTGATTAACTATTCAATCATTTACGTGAATGTTTGATGTGGAATTTACTACGAATGAAGCAAGCTTTACTACAAGTGATAGTATTACGTTCTTTATCATAGTAAGTGCTACGTTTCTATTTTTTCGTTCATTATGTTTCAAAAGCTAAATAACATAGTTATATTGCGCCCGACAATCTGCCTATTCGTATTTACGTCTATTATAGTATTTACAGTTTATTGTATGGATCTGAGACACAAATATTTTTGCAAATTGAAGTTGCTTCAGAACCCTAACTTAATGCGAGTCCGACATGCTGTTGGCCATTTTTTTCTCCCTACCCCGACCAAAATCTCTGTGCACGCCACTGCTCCACATGTAAGCTGCCACTGTCTACTTGTTCTACACAACGCTTAACTCACCGCGTCTCGTCGTACAGTTTGTCGGCGAGGGGCTCCGGGTGGGCGACACATAAGGCATAAACATCTGAGAACCGGGTGTTCCACACTGAACGCTCCACCGCACGGAGTCCCACCACTCCTGCCACCTGCACATCAAACATATCTTGCATAATTTTCACAAAATTAATAATTTGCCGTCCAACGACACTACAGTGGTGTCGCTTTTTTTTCGATGTGAGAAATTCTGTTGTCCCCGAGGCCTTTGCAACGTCACCAGACGAGAACGTCACCAGAAGTGCGCTCCAGCCTATCCTTTACGGCTGAGAAGTGGGACGGCTAGCGCGAGGGCACCTCGTGGGTGTCTCGAGCCTCGGCTTGGACGGTCGCCGTAGGGGGTTCATCGGGGTTGCTAGCCTCTGTAAGGCTGCAGAAAGCAGGGTGGGGCGGGGGGTTCTCCGGCTCCGTCGGGGAGGGCGGTACCTAGGGTACCGGGACGTCGAGTGACGCGGGACCGCATCGCGATCTGGTTCGTGGGCAGCTGCGGCCACCACTAGCGGATTACCCACCGCTCGAAGTACCCACAGTGGTGTGGCACGCAACAATGCGATCGACAGACTTAATTTAAAGTGCAAGTCTTATGGAGTTGCGTAACATCTTGGAGACTGATTTCCTTCATATCACCTAATGGAGGAGTACTGAATACCAAAGAAAATCTAAATAAAGAAATATATAAAAATAGCTTTTGCCCGCAGCTGCGCCCACATGAATGTCTATTTTCCACTACATGGGAAATCCCGAAACANGCGGGGGGTTCTCCGGCTCCGTCGGGGAGGGCGGTACCTAGGGTACCGGGACGTCGAGTGACGCGGGACCGCATCGCGATCTGGTTCGTGGGCAGCTGCGGCCACCACTAGCGGATTACCCACCGCTCGAAGTACCCACAGTGGTGTGGCACGCAACAATGCGATCGACAGACTTAATTTAAAGTGCAAGTCTTATGGAGTTGCGTAACATCTTGGAGACTGATTTCCTTCATATCACCTAATGGAGGAGTACTGAATACCAAAGAAAATCTAAATAAAGAAATATAGAAAAATAGCTTTTGCCCGCAGCTGCGCCCACATGAATGTCTATTTTCCACTACATGGGAAATCCCGAAACAATCATCGATTTATATAAAATGCCTTAGAACCACTTTTTCTTGACCTCTCGTACCTTAACAGCGGCTACTAAAACATCGATCAAGCTGTATTTTCAATTCTACTGGACCGATTTTCATGAAACATACTGCAGTATTTAAGGCAGAATAGTAGACTTTAAGACTAATAGTTTGACCAAAATCTACCCACTGATTTTTGTGTGAAGCTCGAACAAACAAACATCGACGAATTTGGTTTCAGAAGACCTTAATTAGTCAATCCGAGTAGTTTGTTTTTAAATATCTGTAATTTTTGTAAATTTGACATTAACAATTTTATAATACTACAGATACATAAAATAAATGAATTTTACGTTTATTTACATATGTATATCTCTTGTTAACTTCAAAAACGAACAAATGAAGTAATCTGGATTAGTGTTGCTAAATTTTTACGAAATGTGCAGACCTAACCTAATAACCTACAATTAGCACACAAAAATATGCAGAGATATATGAGTCCAAAACTTTAAACTGCTCTCCTGAAAAGTAGCCAATTTATAGATGTGACAATGTTCTATGACCGTGTCGAACGGCAAAAGATAGAAGTGGAACTCTTTAGAGGTTTTTACCCGAGAGGAGACCATATTAACAATATAAATATTTAATTATTTGAAATATTTACAACTTTTTAAATAAATTTTGGTATTATCATATTTATTGATTCCTATGTTATTATTAATATTATGATTTCTGAATTTATTTGCATGTATGGAATGAATGAAGCTTTATATTTATTATATTAGATAGCTATCTATTGCATACCAATTAATATGAATTGGGGTACTATTCAAAATACTCATTCAGGTATCAAAATACTGCATGCAGAGGTAACCGTAATTTTAAGTAACAGTTTGAATTGTATAAAAAGAAAATGCAAACATTTTTTGTCATCCATTGTACATTAGGCAGGTTATAATAATTCAATAAAATCATATATTATCACTGCAGAAAATAAAAATTATTTTATTAAAAAAATTAAATAAACTATTTACCTGAAGATCCACTGGACTACCGGTACCTAATGATTTGATAAGTGTGGTGCGAACTGACAGAATAGATATGAGGGATGCCATTCAGTCAGGTGACATGTGGATCCACTATTGATTTTATGACACTATTCATTGTGGATTGAACCTCAGACCTTCAAAGATGATGCCATAGCTACTATAACATCACTATGTTAAAGTGTTTTTAAGTCCTTAGTAATGAGAGTCACTACTCTCATTACTAAGGACTTAAAAACACTTCGCCTATTAATTCATGAAAGAACAGGTTACATAGTAGTACTTCCACATTTCACAAAGGTGTTTCAGATTTAACCCATTGACTGTATATCCCATGATGGTCATAGGCAGAGCTTCAAGTACCAAAATGGTTTATCCCATGACAGTCACGGGGAGAGCATCAAGTACTATTAAAAAAACGTGTTTAACATGTACGAACAAGGTACATATAAAACAGGTTTTTTTAATTTTTTTTATTGTATGCTGAAGTATTTCCAAATATGAAAACAACTAGACATTTTTGGACCAGAATTCGTAGTTTTACCACACTGTGAAAGGGTTAATGAAATAGAGGCCAACCTGTTCATATAATTCAAATACAAATGACTATATAATTAATTAACAAAGAAAAAATCAATCTTTTGACTATAAGCTGGTGAGTTATATGTATACTGCAATGGAGACTTGCAATGGAACACCTCGTCATCAATTTCACAATTGTTCTGTCCAACTAATCCTTGGCTAAGGGGTATGCTACATATAATCACAATAATAAATAAAATAGTAAGGAGTCCCTACCGTTTCTTTGAGGTTGGCCCATGTTTCCTGAAAATCCACATTCCTCGGCTTCAGTGACATCATCACAACCACCATTGATATATCTGTAACATAATATTCATTTAAGAAAAAAATAAATCAATATTAGAGGAGCTTCTTTTATCATGCAAAAAATGCCTGATGCATACCATTCTGTGTACCCATAGATATAGCACAACTGTCATGTGGGGTTTCAATTCAATAAAAACTGTATCCTTTTGCAGCCCATGTACTTGGCCGCAGGAGTTACTCAAGGATTATTCCATGGTGACATGAGAGAGTATTAGCAGGCACATAACTGGTGTATCAATAATACTAGGCAGGGATGGCATCGCAATAGTCAATCCTCGGAACCATATATCAACACTTAGATATAGGGAATTCTAGTTTAATAATAGATCAATATAAATAAATGGGTAGAGAACATTATTATTACATATTAGACAAAATCTTCAGCTTCTCTCACATCTCTAGCATCATATCTACCTTCTTAGCAACTTTCAAAACATAATGACACATTTTGGATTTTATTATATTAGTGTAGATTTTAAATGACTAAGGAATAATACTTACAAATAGCAAAATTTATTTGTTTACACAACACACAACTTTACCTATGTATTTGTTTTGGTAGGTTCTTATATTCCAAGACAAAAATAGATTGCATGAGACTAAATACTTTTTTAGGAAAATTTAGGACCATGCAATTTGAAGTAAGAAGTTTTCTCTATCTACCTATTCATTAGAATCAGAATACAGGTATACTATTGGTACTCACAAATCACTTTTTAATCACCACCAACTAACATTTTATATGCTCACAATGTTTATATATATGGGTCAACAGTAAATTACGCAAGTCATTGTTTGTAAGCTCGCCTCTAGTCCCGGGAGAAGGTCGCGTGACAAATAACCAGACTACTTCCGAGATTACAAAAAAGGGTTATGAATTTAAATATGCGAGTCAAACACGCAAAAACTTTCCTAATGACAAAATTCGTGGTGAAGCGCGGCAAAATTGGCACAGTGACAAGTTCGCAAGCAACAAAGCTTGCGCACGAACCGCTGAGATCCCGAACCCAAAATTACTCGGCAATATTAGCATCAAACAAAAATAATATGCACTCTGAATTGACAACCCTTGAATTGGCATTTAATATAAAGTTATTTCATACTTACTTCAATCTCGCCGTAAATTTATTTAATCGAGGAACGTCGTCGGTTAGATTTTTCTAACACTTTCGACTTGTTTTAATAAGAAATTTATACATAATCAAATATAAGTAAATTCGTAATTAGTAAAATTGCTAAATCAGAGTACATTTGACTTAAGAGAGACGTTTTATGCGTTGTGTTGCCAATGTATATAAATTGGTGACTCCCCATTTCATCTTACATTCAATTAATTTTCTTCGTATAGTCGATTAGTTACGCTAAAAGCCTTGATCTCTGAGTTACAATATTAACTATGCATCTGCTGCATTCGTGAATGGAATATTTACAGACAAACGGTTTGATCTACCTATCTCGTGGATGGGTTTCAACCATGAGAAGGATTTTACCCAAAAGAATGGAAATACTGTTTTCTTTCTTTTTCTACATTAAGCATGGTACAAAAATATTTACAACTAAAGTAAAGTATTCTTCAGCCTATTCATCATCACAGATTACTAAAGTGTAGCTAACTATTTACCGTCATGTAATTATGTAACATAACACAACATCAATCAAATCAATTTTCAAACATCGATTCGGTTTACAGTGTAGATAAAGAAAACATAGATTGCTGAATAATTTCTTTCTGTCACTGATAACGTCGTGACTATGGCGGCCGTGTGTTAAATGCACAGAGTACCTTTTATATTCTGAAAGTTAAATGCACCTCTTGTACGGTGGCACTTACATTTCTCGCTCCGCCTCACTGATGATTTTACTGTAAAATCGTTTAATGCGCGATACATTTCATACATTAGGCATAATCTCTGTCAACACAAACTCTTATAATCAACCCGCATGAATATCGGTTTTCGCGTTAGAGACTGTATCATCAGTTCAAATTTACCCATTTTGATAAAACGTCCTGCAGTGTTTAAATTAGAATGAGACTGTAAAAGCGTGACCAAAATCTACCTGCTGGTTTTTGCATGAAGCTCGAACAAACAAAATAAACAGTCTCGGAGAAAACAAAAGATAGTTTCGGCTTCTAAAGTTTTAATTAAGAGATCTAAGTTAGACTTTAAGAAATATTTTTAATGACAATGATGTTTTAGAATACCTTTTAAATTTGTTCCCAAAAAGCTTTTGATAATTATTTTAAATTTATATTATTTTATTATGAAATTTTATGCCAATAATCGACATTTAGTTCTTCGCTTCTATTTTTCATAGTGGCAACTAACTGCAAATTCGCCGCATTTCTGCCAGTGTCACTTGATATGTATTTTTGAAGTCATATAATATTTTTCAAATTAACAATGCAATATCTGTATGACATATTTTATTGCTTCTTGGGAGTTTTGAAGTTAATCCGATGAATACCACGTTGACCAGATACCATTTCTGTTGGCCTATTGCCTTGAAAAACGCGGACATTGATGGTTACACTTTTACGTATATTTCAATGTTTCAATATCGTTCACGATTATTGACTATTGTTAAGCAAAATAACACCAAATTTATATATTAAATCACAATAAACCGATATAAAACACTAAAATAAATTTGTAGGTGATGCGTCAGTCGGAATATTGCTTTTTTTTTCAATTTGATCACGCGGTGGGGTTAGTATAAAACAGTCAAATATCTTTTATGTCAAGTACAGATTAATGAGTTTAGTACTAAAGTGAAGAGTAAAGTAAAGTTAATATGATAAGTAAAGTGTGATTTACTTATCATATTAACCTCAATTATACTATCGCACATTAATATGGATGTCAGTGACCTATCACCTATATTTTTTGATATATTATAAAGAATACATACATACATACACTCACGCCTCTTTTCCATTGGGGTAGGCAGAGACCACTTATTTCCACCTGCTACGATCGTTCAATGTGTTCGTTGTATGTTTGTTCAATGCTCAATGTATGATATTATAAAAAATATGTAAATATTTGAATTATTTGAGATGAAATCTCTTGACTTACTAATGAACTACCTATCGACGTACGGGATAATATTTACGCAAATAATATCAAACGAAAATTAGAACCTCTTTTTGTTTAATATTATTATAATAGTCATTATTATCAGCCCGCTGAAATACAGTGTTGGATTATAGGCCTCTGCCTTAAAAATGAGGCATGATAACCTCTCATTGTATTCAGCATTAACATAAACCTAACCGGTTCGTTTATACTAGGTAAACATAATTATTGTATTTGATTCTATCTATGATAAATTAATAATAAACGAAAAAGATCACAAACACTTGAAACAAACCAATGAAAGATAACATTTATTGTACTCTAATTTAATCACGAACATCACTGAACCAAAAAATCAATCGAAGAGATTCCTATTACGAATAATTTCGCCATCTCGAGATGCGGGAACAGGTGAAAAGTTACACATAAAACTGGAGAGTTCCAGAGAAGTTTTGACATTGGCGAAGTGTTGGTTCAAGTCTCCCGAAAGTATTGAAGTAGATCACTGTGGTGTTTTAGTCGAAATAAACAGTTCACTCCAGTGGTAGACTTATGCAAGATTTTGTTAGCGGAAAAAAAGTGAAGAAAACTGTTTCTATATGAAACGGATAACTCAATCATTTTAAGTATTGTCACATTTATAGTCATAAATTTAAATCATACCGATTATTAGGCGTATCACCTTCATTATCTTTACTTTTGATTTCAACGGGCAATCACCGCCCATAAACATTCCTAACTCAAAAAGTTCTTAATCTAAGGCGTTTGACCGATTTGGTACAATTCTGCCAATATCCGTTGTGGGAAGCCAGTGTCAGAGTTGAATTGACAATCATAACAGTTCATTCCTAGGACCAATTGGTCCGAGGTTCATTCTCAGCTTGGTAGTTTTGACAAAAACTACAAGATGGCAGCCAAATTTGTTCTACCGTCAATTTTCAGAGGTTGCTGTTGTCTACAAAAACGTATATTTAACTACTAGAACTTGCCCGCGGCTCCGCCCGTGTGCATGTCGGTTTTCCGCTACATAGAAAACTCTGAAACAATCATAGATTTATATAAAAAGCCTTAGAACCACTTTTACTCGAGCTCTAGTACCGTAAGGGCAGCTAATAAAATAGGGATCAAGCTGTATATTCAATTCTACTGGACCGATTTTGATGAAACATGCCACAGTATTTAAGTCGGAATAGTACCTTTAAGG
>WUAW01000848.1:18834-37360 GCA_017165845.1 Thaumetopoea pityocampa | reverse complement strand
AATGTAGCAAAGTGGCTATCCGCAGCCCACATTTCGCCCCCGCGGGCAACGAGACGTGTCGGGTGGCGAACAAGGCCGCTGCTATTTAATAATCTTCAAAAGTGTTAAAACTTCGTCATTACATTCTCACGGTTTAGTGGAGAGGAAAGGAAAGAGGATGAGGTAGGAAAGGTGTATTGGGCAAAGAACATGGAATTTAGGAAAGAATTTAGGATATAGGATACTACTATCTCGGAAGAAGTTAGAAGAGACAGTAGTAGCTCTGGAAGCCGGGGTCGCTTACCCGTATACTTAAGTTTATTTGTCGGACAAGCTAAAAGACTACGTACTCCCCGATCTTAAAAAATAATTCTCTAAATAACTATCTATATAATTTATATAATTTTATTATATAGTATAAATATTTTGTTGTGAAAATCACAGAGTAGCATACATTAAAGGGAGTACGACCTGTTATCGTTATACAAGAAACAATAATTCAGAAACCAGTTAATATATTCATCGTCACACTCCGGCACTGAGCAGGGGTGTACTGTTTGATGTGTTTAAAGCACAAAACCAAATCCGGCGCGTAATTGTGACGCCACTTTCGTCTGCCACAAAGCACCCGTACGTTTTCTTAATTGGTCCCTCACAAAACAGGATTTAATTAGTGAAATCAAACCAAAGGCCGCATAATGACTTCTATACTAACAGGAAATATTCAATTATGTTTGATTGTTTTTTTTTAATATTGTTTGATAGTTTTACTTACAACTACATTATTTCTGGAAGTTAAATAAAAATAGATTTATTATTAATACTTGGTAAAGTATATTATATATACTTGGTATAGATTTATTATTAATACTTTACCAAGTATTAATAATAAATCTATTTTTATTTAACTTCCAGAAATAATGTAGTTGTAAGTAGAACTATCAAACAATATTCTCCTAAACAATACATACAATAACAATATACAATATAAACAATATACACAATAAATACAACACATACATACAATACATACAACACATACATATAAATAAAACAATACATACAATATAAACAATATACTCCTAGACACTAATAACGGTGACGATGTACCCATCGTCACCGTTATTAGCGTTTAGGAGTCGACTGCTAAATATGAACCCCTCCCCCCCCCCCTGGGAAGCAGATCTAAGGATTCGATTATAATGTCCATCATTGGCAGGCAACTTAGAAATCGCAGTAGATTTTAGCATTGAATAACAGAAACCTGACACCTAAACACAGGATTACCTAGCTTAGGTGTTAGTAACATTACTTATAGTCTAAGAAATCGAATTAAATATATTATTATTGTTATTAATAACAATGCATAATTAATTAATGCATTATTAAGCACAATGTGCGCTGCAGATAGCCACTATGTTACATTGAACGATCGTAGCAGGTGGAAAGAAGTGGTCTCTGCCTACCCCAATGGGAAAGAGGCGTGACTGTCTGTATGTATAAACAACAATAATATTATATATTTATTTATTTTGACCGCAGAGCCAGGGAAAAGGTATATTTGTATTAATAATAGGTTCTGACATTAAAAAATTACATATATAAATTAATATTATCACCATTAGTCCGTGTAGTTAAATGTCGAACATGTGCCTCCTCCTTAAAAAGTGGGAACTTGCTATAATCTCTACGCTTGGCAGACGTTTTGAAGATCGTCGTAGATTTTAATTGAATAACAGGATAACGCTGGTGTACGTTATCCTGGTACATTCCTTAGCTCAGTACATTGGTGGTGTAGTGGTTTTAGACACGGCTTACGATCGAAGGGTTGTGGGTTCGAATCCCGGTCCCGTACCACTGAGTTATTATTTGTAATTCATGTACGGCTTACATTGTGGACACCAATTTACTTAACGGAGAAGGAAAACTTCGTGAGGTAACCTGCATGCCCGCATGGGTGTGTGAAGTCTACCAACCCGTACTAGGCCAGCGCGATAGACTACGGCCTAATCCCGCTCCTGATCAGAGGAGGTCCGTGCCCCTGTAGTGGGGACGATATGGACTGGGAATGATGATGATGATGATGATGATGATGATGATGATCCCTTAGCTGGCTCTCACAGCATCTACGGGGAGAGATGGAGTGACGCTATTAATATGCCGGCGCCACACAGTAGTATCTTCATATCCAGCAGTACTGAAGCCGACACTATACATACTAAATAATTTTCAAATTCATCAGCATTTTCTGTCTTGGTCATCAGATTTTCCTTTTCATATTTTTATTTAATCTAATTCAAAATGTAATTTGGAGTAGAAACTTTAGGGCCTTGAAGAACAGGAGCTCGCAAAATTTTCAAAGAAATTGCAGCCAGTCTGATCAGTACAACAGGCGATCAGAACGCTGGCCGCTATTTAGCTCAACGTTTAACTATTGCTATACAACGAGGAAATGCGGCCGGCGTTATGGGCACCCTACCGGCCGACAACAGTGCACCCTTCTTAGAATATTTATAGCTTTAAGTTAATTATTGTTTTATATTTATTTATATATTCAACAGTTGCTTGCTATGCTTACAGCAATGCCAAAGCGCATAGCAAGCTAATTACCAATTACATTTGTAATCAGACAGATACAATTCTATATTCGACTTATCCTAATTTGTTACAAAGTAATCCTATGTAGTACTTAAAAATTGGATACAGTAATCTATAATTTGGTAAAAAAAATGTCTGTGTGTCTGTATATGTGTATGTAATGTAAATAAATAAACCAAATGTAATGTATGCATTTAATGTAATGCCATTCAAGAACTCTCTCACAGTAATACGAATCCACTCACAATACCCTATTAGAGGAATCGGCCATCAGAAGTACAGATTCATAAGAATGAATCTGTACTTATAGAAAGAAAGTTGTAAATAATATTGATAATATTTCGATGAGCTAAGAAATTATCGCCAATGTGAAAAATAATGTTTATAAACGATCGTGCGGTGACGAAGCACATAGGTACTAGCCCAAATTGTACTGCGCGAAACTTATTACGGGCGATGATGAATCTTCTTCAATAATGATATCGTCACATGTTGACTTCCATTTTGATAAGTTTTTTTGCGTCGTAGATAATAATAGAAGATAATAGTAGAGAAGAGAAAATTATGTATTGACTTGAAAAATTGGTGATTATAGTATAGTGTGGCGCCGGCGAAATAATAGCGTCACTACATCCACTCCCGTGGCTGCTATGAGGACCAGTTAAAAGATGTACCAGGATAATAAATCATCATCATCATCCCCAGTCCATATCGTTCCCACTACAGGGACACGCACCTCCCCTGATCAGGAGGGGGATTAAGCCGTAGTCTACCGCGCAGGCCTAGTGAGAGCTGGTAGACATCACACACCTATGCGGGCATGCAGGTTTCCTCACGAAGTTTTCCTTCTCCGTTAAGTACATTGGTGTCTACAATGTAGACCGTACACACCACCAATGCACAATGCATAATATATACATACACACAATCGCGCTGGGGCAGACAGAGACCACTTCTTTCCACTTGCTACGATCCTGACCTACATGTTTCGTTACTTCTAGATTCATCAAAGCTTTCATAAAAGCTCGTCGGTTGAGGGTACTCCTGAATTGGCCTTAATAATGGATATTGGGCAGCAGTATTATTCAGTTATTCAATCAAAATCTGCTTCCCATTTCCAAGACGCCTGCCAAGCGGGGAAATTATGGCAAATCGCTGCTTTTTGAGGAAGAGGCCTATATCCAACAGTGGAATTCCAGGGGCTGGTGAAGATGATGCTGGTAGCAATGGGAAGTAGGCTCTGTTCTTTCACTATTTGTTGTTTAAAATTATACTGCACTGATGGCGCAGTGGTTTTAATCGTCCACTGCGCTGTCGAGTGTTGTGGGTTCGATCCCCACACGGGACAACAACTTTGTGTGAACCACAAATTGTTGTTCTGAGTCTGGGTGTTCTGTGTTTCCCTTATTTGAATGTTTGTAAAGTCCCCGCGACACAGAAATTACTCCTAATGCGGGAGCTGTCTTTAAATAAATAAAAAAAATACTATAAAGTCAAGGCAAAAAAGAAACAAAATTTAAAATATGCTAGAATAATTCCTAATAATAATAAATGACCTAAGTTTTCAGGCAATTAGTGGATGCAGACGACGTGAACCAGTTAAAAACTGAAAAAAGCTATCTGCTTTTGAAAAAGTCAATATCCTAATGCTATCGATCCAAGTAAGTGTAACTACTCACTTAAAGAACTGAAGTCAGATCTACTAAAAAGTAAACATACATTTTGTCATATGTGAGAAAAATATGTATACTATTATAAAATTGATGTGTCAAATTTTTGAAATGAAAGAAATTAAAAAAACTGCTTTTATCGACTAATTAAGGGATTCTGAAAACAAATAAAATAATTTCTTTGTTTGTTTATTTCTTTGTTCTAGCTTCACGCAAAAACCAGAACGTAGATTTTGATCAAAGTATTATAGTCTTAAAGGTATTATTCCGCCTTAAATATTGCGATATTGTCCATAAAAATCGGTCCATTGTTTTAGTAGCCGCCGTTAAGGTACGAGAGCTCAACTGGTTCTAAGGCTTTTTATATAAATATATGATTGTTTCGGGATTTTTCATGTAGCGAAAAACCAACATTCACGTGGACGGAGCCGCGGACAAAAGCTAGTTATTATATAAGGTACTTAATAAAAAATAATTTCAGTTTTTGTTATACTTAGTTTTTTCTTAGTGCAATGATAAAATCAGATGCACTCTAAGATTAACTTCACCTTTGTTTAGCCAGAAGTGGAAAGTTCCTCTCTAACTATTTCTAATGAATCTAAAGTTTGCTTTATATCCCTTCAGAGAATTACTCGTGATGAATAACTTACCAGTTGAACAAAGTAACTGTTGGAGAGACACAAAAGTTTTAGTTCACTCCTTGGTCACAAACGCCACAGAGATTAAAGACCAAAATGGCGTTCACATTTTTCGGAAATTTCTAGAGCGTATAACAAGTGAACCAAAGAAAGCGACAGGGTTCCGTAAATTATAACTTGGGCAATTTAACTTTTTGTGCTCTCATGAGTACTTGTTTGTAAAATCTTTAATAAGTTTATGGAAGTATTATAATTTGTTTCGATTCCTGCCGTGACATCGGTAAATCAGGCCCTTCTAATTATAAATCATGGACTAACTTTATTACTGGGCTTAAAGTAATATTATATATTGATTTATTATATATTGATTGCATTCGTGGTCAAGTGGTGTTAAGCACGACCCGTGATGGAAAAGGTCGTGGGTTCGATCCCAGTCCCTTACCACCGGGTTATTACAAACTTACCTATGGTCTATTTTGTAGATACCAATTTAATCAACGCAGAAAGAAGATTTCAAGAGGAAACCTGCATACCCGCATAGGTGTGTGAAGTCTTACAATTCACACTGGATCAGCGTGATATAAATACGAACGATGGATCCCCCTCCTGATCAGAGATCCATGACCCTGTAGTGGGGACGTATATGAAATGGGGAGATTTGCTCTACGGTTTTAATTTTTGATCAATAATAGACTGGGTTTTAAGGAACACTTAAGGAGTTATATCTTTTGTATAGAAATTGGGTCCATGTAGAACATAAGCTCACAAACTTCGAAATACCTAACCGGTTATCATTAGTGATCACAATCTATCTATATTATTATAAAATTGATAATTATCAAATTTTCAAAAATCAAGGATATTTAAAATCGAACTACTCAGATCGACTAATTAAGGGCTTCTGAAGCCAAATCCAACTATGTTTGTTTGTTTCTTCGGGCTTCACGCAAAAACCAGCAGGTAGATTTTGATCAAACGCTTACAATCTTAAAGGTACTATTCCGACTTAAACACTGCGACATGCTTCATCAAAACCAGTCCAGTACAATCGATGATACTTGAACTTGATCCTTGTTTTAGTAGCCGCTGTTAAAGTAGCAGAGATCAAGTAAAAGTTGTTCAAAGGATTTTTATATAAATTTGATATTTATATGATGATTGTGTCTGAATTTCTCATGTAGTGGAAAACCGGCATTCACGCGGGCGGAGCCGCAGGCAAAGCTAGTACTATTATAAAATTGTTAAATGTCAAATCTTCAAAAATCAAAGATATTTAAAAACAAATCATTCAGATCGACTAGGTTAAGGCTTCTGAAACCAAATTCGTCGATGTTTGTTTGTTTGTTCGGTCTTCACGCAAAAACCAGTGGGTAGATTTTTATCAAATTGTTACTGTTTTAAATGTATTATTCCAACTTGAATACTGCGGCATGTTTTATCAAAATCGCTCCAATAGAAGTAAAGATACAGCTTGATCACCGTTTTAGTAGCCGCAGTCAAGTACGAGAGGTCAAGCAAAAGTGGTTCTATGGCTTTTTATTTTTTTATCTATGATTGTGTCGAGATTTCCCATGTTGCGGAAAACCGACTTTCACGCGGGCGGAGCCGCGGGCAAAAGCTAGTACTATAATAAAACTTTAACCGAATTAAATCCGTCGTTGAATATTTTTTGAAAATTTATATTGAGATGTATTTTACTATAAATATTTTAGAATAGTAGAATGTTTATCTGTCTGTATCTTCTTTAGAATAAGATCACTCAAAAACCACTAATCAGATTTTGATGAAGTTTTCTCACATATGTATATTATAATATTTATAATCTGGAACAGGAATTAAGACTAAGTATGTTTAATTGAAATCGGTTAATAAACTTATCAGTTAATTTTGTGATTGTCTTGTTTGATTTTTAATTCACGCATATGCGGGATAGATCTGAAACCTGATGCTCTACATAATTACATCACGGTACTCGTAAAATTGATTTCACGTAGGCAAAGCCACGGGCAACAGCCAGTATACACATACGTACAATCGCGCCTTTTCCCCTGGCACTCCGGCGGGGAATCGAACCCTGGTCTCCCGCGTCACCAGCGGGGTTACTGACCACTATACTACCGAAGAATTGGGTTAGGCAGAGACCACTACTTTCAACTTGCTACGTATAAAGTGACTATCCGTAGCCCACTTTCCTCCCCCGCGGGAAACGAGACGTGTCGGGTGGTGAACCACGACGCCGTCATTTTATGAGGTTCAAAAGTGATTAAAGTTTCTCATTGCGTCCCCACGGAAAAAGGATGAGATAGGAAAGGTGTCTTGAGCAAGAAATGTGGAATTTGGAAAAAGGACTATAGGATATGGGATAGTACTATCTCGGAAGGAGTAAGAAGAGACAGTGGTAGCTCGGGAGGCCGGAGTCGTTTATCCGTATACTTAAGTCTGTTTGCCGGACGGGCTAAAAGACTAAGTACTCCCTGACCATCAGATCAGCTAGTATCAAATAAAATTAATTACCTAAAATCGTAAAAGACTGTACGTTCGATGACGCTTGCCCCTTTCGCCTGACGTTCAAATGGAGACTAACGTATTTAGAACAACATAAAAGTAACAGCGACTAGTACAGTCAGCAACATAGTCATTTAATATTTTCAAATACAAAATATCTACATATCTTCAATCCGCACATGACATAAACCTATTCTCCTCATATAATCTACTTCGGTGACCTCCTCATAGTACTAGTTTTATTAACTCTTCTTGTACAGTCTTTCTTCCTTTGAAATTCTCTCTCTGTCGAAGTCAGGTTGTCAAGTTCCAAAGGAAGATTGTACAAGAAAATAAGAGGAGTGTAGGTTCCTGAAACGTGCGGATATTCAATATCTCAATATCTTCATTTCGCATGCATACAGATGGGAATATTAACAGACATCAAGAATGTTTAGGGTGAAGTTAGCGCACGTAGCCTCTAGCAATTTTAATTCTGAATAGCTCGTCATAAAGTCGTTGGATAGGAAGCTATTTTTAACGCTAACTGTACACCATTACTCACAAACTAGACAACATATGGCAATATTCTCGCGTAAAATAAATTGAAAACAGTAAAAGACGAAATGCACTCGCCATCTGCGGCGATAAATTACTAGTTTATGTAGTTAATTTAACGAACAAATAAAAAATGGTATTCTGTAAGATGAGTAGTTTGATGTTTCAGTTAAAATAATATTTTCGATAGTATTTTTATATGATTATTATAGCAAACTACATTGGTGTAGTGTAGTAGTAGTGCTAGATACGACTAACGATGAAAGATCGCGGATTCGATCCTAGTCCAATACGATTAGATTATTTCATACTCATTTATGGTCTACTAGCTTTTGGCCGTGTGAATGTCGGTTTTCCGCTACATGGGAAATCCTGACACAATCAGAGATTAAATTAGATACTCTTAGACCCACTTTTACTTGACCTCTCGTACCTTAACGACGGCTACTAAAACAAGGATCAAACTGTACCTTTAATTCTACTGGACCGAATGTGATGAAACATGCCGCAGTATTTAAGTCGGAATATTAACTTTAATATTTAAGACTGTAACAGTTTAACCAAAATCTACCTACTGGTTTTTGCGTGAACCCTGAACAAACAAACAAACAAATATCGATGGATTTGGTTTCAGAAGCCCTTAATTAGTCGATCTGAGTAGTTTGTTTGAAGTATTTTTGATTTTTGAAAATTTGACATTTAATAATTTTATAATAGTATAGATATAGAAGATATTGTAGACACTAATGTAGTCAATTAAGAAGGAAGAGTTCATGATGAATGATCCAATATGGGCGTGTGAAGTGTACCAACCCGCACCAGCGTGGTAGACTCCGACCTAATCCCCCTGCTAAAAAGATCAGAGGAGATAATCAGAGGAGATCCCTGTAGTGGGGATGAATATACAATAGATTAGGGATTATAATGATGACAATTATAGCGATTGTTCCAAAATATACGTACATACATATAGTCACGCCTTTTCCCCGCTGGGGTAGACAGAGACCACTTCATTTCACTTGCTACGATCCTGACATAAATATTTTGCTTTTTCTACTTTCATCAACATTTTCATACAACCATGTCGGTTGTGGATACTCTTAACCTGTCTTTTCTTCAACACGAATTCGATTTGATCGAATACGTTCGCCTGGGTCGACCCCTACCGATTTGCCCATTCAGACTCGTCTTATAAATATACTTCGTCAATTTTCTTTCGTCTATCCTCTCTCTCTGTATCCGAACCATTTAAGCATTCCTTTCTCTGTTTTTGACACTACATCTTCTTCCATACCATAGATTTTTCTTAACTCTCTATTCCTCGTTTTATCCATCAGCTTTCAAAATATAGGAGTAATAATTTATAAGTTTTAATAACTTAAACTCATTTTAAAGCTTTTGCCATGGCTCGCCCGCGTGAACGTTGTTTTTCCTCCAAGTGGGATTTTTTCCCGGATAAAATTGTAGCTGATATCATTCTCTGACCCCTAAACTATCACTAAACAAAAAATCATGTCGATCGCTTGCTCTGTGAAAAACGAAAACAAATCTAACCTGACATTTTTCCGGGATGAAAAGTACCTTATTTGCTATTCCAGACTATACTCTACCTCTGTGTCGAATTTCATCCAGATCGGTTCAGTCATCCTGGCGTGATTGAGTAACAAACATCCATTCCTACAAACTTTCGCATGTATAATAGTAGTAAGATTGATATTTATAGATTCGCCCGCGGGGGTAAATTAAAATATCATTAACCGTTTGCACTCGATTTATTTACAAAGTTCTTGGGTGTCAACTCGTATTTCTTTTTAACTGAATGAATTAATGTAATTTACCGTGGTAGAATTCAACGTATTATTTATTTCGTTTATTATTATTATCATATATCTTTATTTACACAATTTTTTATAAAATATACATAAAAACTACAATTTTTATATATATTATACCAAAAATGGTGCTCCGCCGATAACGAGGTCTAGGGCCCATGCTATCGGTGGTTAGGGCTCCAGAGTGAGGAACCTCCTCACTATGCGGGCCGTGTCCAAGAGTACTGCCTTCAGTATCAGGCCCTTCACCCATCTGCTTAGTGAGAGCTTCTGAAGGTGTTGGTCGAAGCTCTTCGCTATCAGACCGTTAACGGACACGGCTGTCCGAATAATGATAGTTGATTCCATATTCCACATGGCGGTAACCTCGAAGGCAAGGTCCAAATATTTTGTTTCTTTTTCTTTTTCTACCTTGACGAGGTTCTCGTCATGCGGAACAGCAATATCAATCAGCATTACTCGACGCACTCATCGATCTACTATCACAATATCAGGTTTGTTTGCCAGAATCGTCCTGTCTCTGATAATAGATCGGTCCCAGTAGAGCGTGATATGGCCATTTTCGAGAACTGGAAGAGGCTGATATTGGTAGTAGGGTATTTCAGACTTCACTAGACCATATTTATTGTTATTATTATAAAATGTTATATTTTTTGTAATCTTTAACAGTGTGATACTTTTTAAAACAATTTCCAATGTTTTAAAGTAAATTAATATTGTCACCTCCAGTGTGACATACGAGTGAAAAGGATTAAATTTGAAATATTATCTCGTGTTCAGCACCATCAGCCCTTGTAAGTCCACTGCTGGTCGTGGGCCTCTCCCTTAAAAAGGGGGGATTTTCCATAATCTGCACGCTTGGCAAGCGTCTTGGAGACCGCAATCGATTTTGATCGAATAGCGGGATAAGACTTGTCCATTATCCAGCATCTCTCTCCCATCATACCAATCAACAGTCCAAAGTAGGTATTATCACAGTGAACTTTAAATATTTATTTTAAACAATTTTTGGCCAACCTTTCGGAAATGTGATCTTCTTATTATGTTTAATAATATAATAAATTTTACTATTAATAACCAATAAAAGTCCAAAAAATATAACCAAAGAACTATTTACCGTAACAATAGAACCGGCAGGCATTTGCGGAAAAAATGCCTTTTTCTATACACACTCACCGTAGATTTCCGATAAAGGTTACCCAAGCAAACAGTAGCTTATATGTTATTATCGTACATCAGCTACGAGCCTGTTCGCGTTATTGAGGTTATATATTGGGGTTAAGTACTGCTTTTAGGTAAACGTTAGATTTTGTCACTTGTCGTCATATATGTAACATACATACATATATACACTACACTACCACATACTAAGATCTTTCTAGTCTATTACCCACATACATACATACATCTTTTCATACACTTTTGTCAATTAAGGATGCTACGAACATGAACTTTTTCAAACTGAAGACTAGTAAAATACATATAGACATAGTATAAATATTAGGTTAAAAAATAAATTGCCATAGATTAACGCCTTTTTTAACGTAACAAAACATATATTAATATTAAAAAAAAAGCATATTTCGTTCCCAGTTGTGGAAACGTCGTCAGTGTCACAGGTTCGCGCCCAACCCCGACATTCAGAGGGGCGCCGCGTGCTGTCTCTCAGCACGCAGTGGGGTCATGGCGCGGCATATCGCACGCCCACTTTCAATATATGTATTTTCTTAATTTTGTCTTTAGTTACTTGAATAACTACAATATTAAAAATTGGTGTTAAAATTTAACTATTAATATAATAAATAACATACCTATCATAATTTTAAACTGATTCAGCATACCTTACATTTAAAGGTAATTCCAGATGCCAACGACTAGCTATACCTGTGGAGTGAGTTGGCATTTTCGAATTAAATCTCAAGAACCTTGAACGCGATTCTAGAAGAAAAAATATAAATTTTTGTTCGGATTGAATCCGGATTCGAATTTTAATTGAATAATAACATTCCTAAAATTTGATTAGTACAGTAACAGAGACCGTGCTTTCTATTCCGATGAATTCCGGGTTCGAATTCCAGTAGATGCACATTGTTGATGTGATGAGCACAAATATTTGTATCTGAGTCGTAGACGTATTTATCGATTTATAGTCTAGAATCCAAAATACAATGAATCCTAGTTTGGGACTAGATCAATATGTGTAAAACTGTATGTTATTATTCGATTATTCCTAAAAAGGTTAAACATTTTGAGAACATTACAAAAATTTTGAATGTGTTAGGCAATGGTATATATAGTTATATATATTAATATTCTATGTATAAACTTTATACATACATACATTCACGCCGATATCCCATAAGGGTAAGCAGAGACCATAGTAAATACTACATAGATACATACAGTCACGCCTCTCCCATTGGGGTAAGCAGAGATCACTTTCTTCCACCTGCTACGTTCGTTTGATGTAGCAAAGTGGCTATCCGCAGCCCACATTTCGCCTCCACGGGCAATGAGACGTGTCGGGTGGCGAACCACGACGCCGCCATTTTATAAGGTTAATAAAGTTCCTCATTGTATTCCCACGGCAACTTTATTTATTATTATAGTACGTTGTCTGGTACTCGAGATACGGGCATTCCTAATTTGGAACTAGATCAATGTAGAAGTTCCTGGAATATACTCGTAATGATATTCCATCCATCCCCATTTCATATTCATCCATCTACAGGCTCTCAGACAGCCTCATCAGGGTAGTCTCATTAGGCCGCAGTCTATCACACTGGCCTAGTGCGGACATGCAGGTTTCCTCGCGAAGTTTTCCTTCTCCGTTGAGTGCATTCATATCTACAATGTAACCCGTACATGATTTAAAAATAATTTAGTGGTACGAGACTGGAATCGAAGCCACGACCCTCTGATCATAAGTCGTGTCTGGCACCACCAGACCACCACTGTACTTATATGATAATATACTAATATTACAATTATCACATAATTCTAATTCTATTGAAGAACTACAATATTAAGAAATTGTCAACTCACGAATAGGTCCTTCTATATCTCTTCCATTAAATCGAACATTGAGATAAATTTAGATTTTCATTAAAACTCGCACTGAACCGAGCCTTAAAGCGATTTGCACAAGGCTTGCGGCGAGACAGGATGACAGCGGCGTATAAAAACGTCACCTTATCAATATCTCATCGCTCATGATATAGTGTTGTGTTACAAGAGCAAAAAATGGTATCTGAATATTTTTTTTTCACTCTGTAATTTTCTTATGTCATTCATTTTGATTAAAAATGAGATAGCACTTTAAGGTATTCCTTAAAGTGCTATCTCATATACGTGGAAGAAACATTTGTTTTAAGAATATTAACTAACACATAAAATATATTAATAATAATCATCTTAATTAATCTAACTACTTAATGCGAGTTGGCAGAAATTACATTTTTGATAATTAAAAGTACGCCATTCTTCCAGGTTCTCCGACGGGGAATTAAAGCCCGGTCTCCCCCGTGACAAATGGGTGACCCCCAATTCTTCGGTAGTGACCATTATACTATCGAAAAATTGGGGCAGGCAGAGACCACTAATTTAATGTAGCAAACTCGTTTAATGTAGTAAGTAATAAATTTATATAAAGTCATAAAACCACTTTTAGTTGACCTCTCGTACCGTAAAACAGAGATCAAGCTGTATCTTCAATTTTACTGGACCGATTTTGATGAATCATGCTGCATTATCTAAGTCGGAATAGTACCTTGAAGACTGTAATAGTTTACCCAAAGTCTACGTGCTAGTTTTTGCGTGAGCCCGAAAAAATAAAAACAAACATCGACGGATTCGGTTTCAGAAGCTCTTACTTAGTCGATATGTGTAGTTTTTAATATCTTTGATTTTTGAAAATTTGACATTTAACAATTTTATAATAGTATAGATAGATAGATAATTAATTATTACTTGCTTCAAACAGTGAAAGAAAATATCGCGAGCTTTTCTTGAAGTGTCCTCATTTCTTTTCTCTCCATTACGTAATGAGAAACTTTAGCACTTTTGAAGCTTATAAAATGGCGGTGTCGTGGTTCAACACCCGACACGTCTCGTTGCCCGCGGGAGCGAAATGTGGACTGCGGATAGCCACTTTGCTGCAGTAAATGGTCGTAGCAGGTGGAAAAAAGTGGTTTCTGCCTACCCCAATGGGAAAGAAGCGTGACTATATGTATGTAGTATGTACTATGGTCTGTGCTTACCCTTATGTGATATCGGCGTGAGTGTATGTATTTACTTAAATAATTTATTATCAGACTACCTTCTGTTCTATTATTGTTATTAAGACAGTCTTGTTTGTCGAAATTTGATAGTTACAATAATTTTTCCTTGAAACAAAAGCTAAAACGACATAATACAAGAGTATTATCAGTCAAATAAACACGAATATTACATGGTACAACTGTACGTTGGTGATCCAGTGGTGTTAGACATGGCTTACAATCATAAGGTCGTAGGTTTGATTCCATGTATTTAATGTAGAAGGAAAACTTCCTGAGGAAACTTGCGTGATCACAACGTGGGTGTGTGAAGCCTATCAACCCGCAATAGGCCAGCGTGGTAGACTATGGCTTAATCCCCCTCCTGATCAGGGAAGGTCCGTGCCCCTGTAGTGGCGATGAATATGTACTGGGGAACTGTTACAGTCTTAAATTGTTATATTATTCTGACTAATTATAATTATTCTGCCTTAACATGTTTCATCAAAATCTATCCAATAGAATTGAAAATAAAGCTAGATCCCTGTTTTAGTAGCTGCCGTAAAGGTACCAGAGCTCAAGTAAAAGTGATTCTTACGTTATTTTACATAAATTATGATTGTTTCGGGATTTCCCATGTAGCAGAAAACCGACATTCACACGAGCGGAGCCGTAGGTAAAAGCCAGTTCGTAATAAATGAATTATCTGAAGCCAAATTGTGTGTGTGGTGTAAATGTTTGCGAAGCAGAACTGTGACGTTTTATATGTACATATGTAGGCAACCATTTTAACCATTGTGTGAAAATGTCCAGTGGCGTTTACAGTTGATTGCACAATTATGTGGTCCACGTGTTTGACAAAAGTTTGTTTACAATTATTCGTGGTTGGTATCTTTTATGATTTTGTAATATACTAGCTTTTGCTCGCGACTCCGCCCGCATGTATATCGATTTTCTGATACATGAGAAATCCTGAAATAATCTTAGATTCATATTAAAATCTTAGAACATCTTATAATTGTTTTCATATTTACTCCTTTTACTTCTTTTGAACTGTCGTACGTTAAGGGCAGCTACTAAAGCAGGGATCGAGCTGTATCTTCAATTCTACTGGACGGAATTTAATGAAATATATCCACAGTATTTAAATCGGAATAGTAACTTTAAGATAGTTTGACCAAATACTACCCGCCGGTTTTTGCGAATAAACAAACTCCCAAATGCTCGAATAAACAAACAAATATCGATGAATTTGGTTTCAGAAGCCCTTAATTAATCGATCTGAGTAGTTTGTTTTTAAATAACTTTGGTTTTTGAAAATTTGACATTTAACAATTTTATAATAATAATATAGATTATTATTTCACATAATGGTCCATTTCGCTGATCCTGAAGTGTACAACGTTCGTCAGTGCCCACTACAAACATGGGCGGGTCACGGCGAGCTCTCGCCAGCTCGAATAATGAATGTGAACGACTTCTATTCCATTGTAATGCCTGTGACATATTCCACAAATTACCCCATTCCCGTGCCCAACCAGAATAAGAGAAAATATACGATATTTTTATGCGCATTTTTTTTATTTTATCGCAATTATTATTTACAAATGTTTATTGCACAAACCTACATCCCATAAAGGTAGGCAAAGACCACAGCACCGCATACTGCGATCCTGACACACATCTCTCGCCTCATCCACATATCTTTTTATACACCTTCGTCGATAAAGGGTGTTACGAACTTTGATCTGTTTAAATGAAGTTGTTGATTAAGGTAGGTTTTTCCTATTATAATTACAATTATATCAACAGTAAAATGTATATATACGAATTTTAATGGAAAAATAATCCATGTCCAATAATAAGAAAAAATATAATTAATTAATTAATCCCTAATACCTACAATATTTAATCGGCACCACATTCAGACGGTAAGGTGCCGAAAACGCAAGCACCATTTCCACGTTACATCATCATCATCATTTCAGCCCGTCGCTGTCCACTACTGAACATAGGCCTCTCCAATCGAATTCCAGCGCGACCGGTCCGTAGCCACCAGCATCATGTGGTGTGTGTGTGTGTGTTTGTGTGTAGTGTATGTGTAGTGAGTGTGTCAAATTTCATTTAAATTGGTTCAGATGTTTAGGCGTGATTGCGTAATACACAGACAGACAGAGTTACTTTCGCAATTATAATATTAGTAAGGATTATATATTAATAGTTTTGAGTGACGGATTATGATGCCATGAACGCACGTCGGATATAGGCTGTTGCAAATTATCATCGCACAAATTAGTAAGATAGAGATCAATCAATAACGTCATTACAAAGTTAATCTGAACTAATCTACGAGTGTCGGCTGGTAGTCTATATTGCATATCGTATGTGATCTTCTGAGATCTAGCTACATCTAGATAATTTTTACAGGAGAATCAACAACAAATTTATTCTGCGTTGAAATTATAAAAAAAAACATACTTCATATAGTCCTCCTAATGATGAGAACATAAAATTGATTATATTTTGAATTGAATATGTTTCACTGTATTATAGAAGGTTTTAGTTTTTAATAAGGACATATAGTGAGTGATCTATGCTATCATAAAATAGCGATATTATAAAATACCGATAATCGTAACAAACCAAGATGCTTATGAATTAGAAGATTAATGCTTCCTATCTATTCCATTACGTGCCAACAGATGACATTAAAAATGGTTTTTTAATAAAATATTAGATAAAAGATTTCAAATGGTTCTGGACGATATCCTATATTTCTCCAATGCAATATCTTTAGTTTAACACATTCACTGCCGGGTGAAAAAGAAGTGCCTATGCGAATATAAACGGAAGAATTTGAGGAATTAATTAGGGTTTTGAAAAAGGCTCATAAAAACCAAACTAAAAAAGATTTTTACGTAATTCAAAAGCAACGTATCAACCCTCTTGTGATGAAATTAGAACATTTATAATCTATCTTCTATCTATACTATTATAAAATTGTTAAATGTCAAATTTTCAAAAATTAAAGATATTTAAAATCAAACTACTCAGATTAACTAATTCAGAGCTTCTGAAACAGAATCCGTCTATGTTTGTTTGTTTGTTCGGGCTTCACGCAAAAACCAGCAAGTAGATTTTGATTAAATTATTACAGTCTTAAAGGTACTATTCCGACTTAGTTAATGCGGCATGTTTCATCAAAGTTGGTCCAGTATAATTGAAGATACAGCTTGATCCCTGTTTTAGTAGCCGCCGCTTAGGTTCGAGAGGTCATGCAAAAGTGGTTCTTATACTTTTTATATAAATCTATGATCGTGTCGGGATTTCCCATGTTGCGAAAAACCGACACTCACGCGGGCGGAGCCGCGGGCAAAAGCTAGATAATATAAATCTATTTCAGTTAATTCAAATCTCGGGTATGGAAATTTTTTTGTTAGATTTTGTTGTTCGAATACGAGTGGGCGGTGCTTTTGCAACGGAATTACCTCACTCGGATCCGAGTGACATGCACTGAATATATTAACGCTGTAGAAATGTGAACGATAATATTAGAATATGAGTGGGTTCTATCTAAGTGCACAGGGCGAGGGTGAAATTTTCATACAATGATCACGAAAAAGGCGAAATATATAAGAATTATTCATAAAGCCTGCCCGACAAATAGGCGTTGGGAAGCGATGTGCCGCCACGCCTGCGGTGGCGCGCATACTTTAATCTCTATTATTCTTTCTTGAAATGGAATTGCAATTCACCAATTGGTTGAGAGTGCTTTTGGCAAAATATTACCTATATAATTTGATAACTAAAAGATTACTAAAAGATTTCGTCCGATTACTAAAAGATCGTTAAGTGACATTTTGCGAAATTTGAGTTATATACTTATATACTAAGTGAAAGAGCATTTTTTTCTGTATCAATCAATCCGGGTCTTATTTTTCTATCTTTATTTAGCTTCAAGATCTGGAAACTGCACTCACTTTATGCTATTCATTTTAATTTAACTCAACACTAGATGGCGTTGTACCAGTTGTATTTTTGTATCGATCAACCGATAGTAATTAAAATTGGTGTTCAATCACCTGCTTGTTCTTTGATTGCAACGTGCACCGATCGCTCCCCTTAACGATACAATATTTTTTATTTTATTAATTGCATCAATCAACCTACTAGACTATTAACATTATTCACTAATAGTTTTTGCTCGCAGCTCCACCCACGTGAACTCCGGTTTTTCGCCACATGGGAAATACCGAAATATTTATAGATTTATTTAAAAAGCCTTAGAATTTCTTTTAAGACTGTAATGGTTTAACCAAAATCTACCGGCTGGTTTTTGCGTGAAGCCCGAACAAACAGACAAAGAAATATCGACAGATTTGGTTTCAGAAGCCCTTAATTAGTCGGAGTGTTTTTTTTTTAATTTCTTTAATTTATAAAGTTTGACATTGAATAATTTTATAATATATAGTGGTGCATTGGTGGTGTAGTGGTTTTAGACACGGCTTACA
>WUAW01000834.1:23717-34187 GCA_017165845.1 Thaumetopoea pityocampa | reverse complement strand
AGGATTCGAACCCGGGACTCATTGGCACAGAAAGCAGGGTCACTGCCCACTGCACCAATCAGTCGTCATATGTGTAAGTGGTATTGTTAAAATTCTTACATCATCACGGGTGATATACTCGTATTCTTTATTTTACCTTAACTCTTTATCTCAATATTTAACTGTGGGACCATTAGAATTCTTACATCGTCTCACGTGACATAGACTAAGTGAAATCTGAAAAAATACATACATACATACACTCATGCCGATATCCCATAAGGGTAGGCAGAGACCATAGTACATAATACATACATACATATAGTCACGCCTTTTCCCATTGGGGTAGGTAGAGACCACTTTCCACCTGCTACAATCGTTTAATGTAGCAAAGTGGCTATCCGCAGCCCACATTTCGCCCCCGCAGGCAATGAGACGTGTCGGGTGGCGAACCCCGATGCCGCTATTTTATAAGTTTCAAAAGCGTTAAAGTTCCTCATTGCGTTTTCATGGCTTTGTGAAGAGGAAAGGAAAGATGATTAGGCAGGAAAGGTGTATTGAGCAAGGAATATGGAATTTAGGAAATGGATTATAGGATATTACTAGCTCGGAAGGAGTAAGAAGAGACAGTAGTAGCTCGAGGAGCCGGGGTCGTTTATCCGTATACTTAAGTCTATTTGTAGAACAGGCTAAAATATTAAGTACTCCCTGATCTGAAAAAACTATGGTTTGGATTAAAAATAGTCGTATATACATACATGCACACATCCACGCCGATATTCCATAAAGGCAGGTAGAGGCCACAATTTGACATATATACACAATACATACTACGATCTGGACACGCATCTTCATACATCTTTTTCACATTCATACATCTGTTCATACACTTCCGCCGGTTACAAACGCTTAAAACTTCACCTTTTTGAAACTAATCGTATTTTTATAATACTTTTCTCAACAGCCACATCTTGGAAAAATAGGGAATCGAGGGAGACCAACCTCATTAAATTTATAATGCAAACTTTATTCTATTTGATGGTATTTCCAGCGATAGTAGAGCTTCTCTTTGCACAGCAGGCATGGAATTACTAAACAGAAACAATGTTATAGAAATTTGTTCACGAGAAATTGGAATGTGAATCGTTACAGGCGTGGCGTTATTGCATACCCAAATTCTTCAGCGTGATTGGTTCCAACCGTTTTCAGCCATATACACTTAAACATATCAATGCAAATAATTGACCCAGATTGTTCTAGTCATAGCAGGGTAAGTATATTTTTTATTCTATATATTATTACTCTCTTTTGAGGAACGCTTATGGCTAATAGTGGCTTGAAAGGGCTGTTCTTGTATTAGAATAATTCGGGATTTAATACCTTCTCTGGATATTAAGCTGGTATTGAGAGTCCATGGAACATTAAAAAAATTGTTGAGTACAAGCAAAGATGTATAAAAAGTTGCATAAATATAACATTTGCTTGAAGTAGTATGTTCTGTAGCAAATCAATCGTCTGGAAAGTTAAGTCGAGACTTTATTTCTTTTTAAAGTCTACTGCAGCCTGCATTGGAATGCTATTATCGCAGGCTAAAATTTTTCACTTGTAAAAAAATAAAACCTTGCAACGTTGTTACGGGTAGCAAGCGTTATCCTAATATTCAATCAAAATGTACTGCGGTCTTCAAGAAGCGTGCCAAGCGTGGAGATTATGGCAAATCCCTCCTTTTTAAGGAGGAGGTCCATGTTCAGCTGTAGACTGGGTTGTTGATAATGATAATGAAATGACCTGCTTATCAAAGCTAGTCACGATTTTGTCACTTCGCATATATTATCCACATCCGATCTTCTTAAATTATAATGTAATAAAAGCAAAATTTATGTATGCATGTACTATTAGCTTTTGCCTTCGTCTCCGCCCGTGTGAATGTCGATTTTCCACTACATGCGAAATCCCGAAATAATCATAGGTTTATATATAAAACGCCTTAGAACTATTTTTACTTGAGTTCTCGTACCTTAATGGTGGCTACTAAAATAGGAATAAAACTGTATTTTCAATTCTACTGGACCGATTATACACGCCGCAGCATTTAAGTCGGAATAGTACCTCTAAGTCTGTAACAGTTTGGTCAATATTTATTGGCTGGTTTTTAGGGAAAGCTCGAACAAACAAACTTCGATAGATTTGGTTTCAGAAGCCCTTAATTAGCCGATGTGATTAGTTTTTTTTAAATATCATTGATTAAAAAAATTAGACATTTAACAATTTTATAATAGTATAGATAAATAAAAAAAGTTAAAAAGTGATAACCTATTGGTAATGACCACGCTTGCGAAGTGTAAGAGATTTCTAACTCGAATCTCTGTTTTATTGTAATGTGCCTATTAATAATTAATTATCACTCGCTTCAAATAGTGGAGGAAAACGTCGTGAGGAAACCTGCGTGCCTGACAGATATTCTTGATGGCGTGTGAAGTCTACCAAGTGGTGTACTATAGATTAATCCCTCTCTCTGAGGGAAGACTCGTGGCTTGCATTGGCTCTCTAGATGGATTGATAATGATGATGAGAAGCAAAAGTGCTTTTGTTTGCTATCTATCTGTTTGTGATTTCTTTACGGCTCAAGCTCTGAGCCAATTGGCTTAAATATTTAACAAACAGGTGTATATATGACTCTAAGGTTGAACATGGCTCTTACCATCTTCATACCATCACTAAGTTATTACGAGCGAAACTGAGGGTTTCAGCTAGTACATAATTATAATTTTACTGGTAGTAGAATTTTAGTAAACGTTTCGAGGGAGTAGGTAGTAGTAGCCTTAAAAAAGATTTAATAACACATCTACAGGCTGAGTTAGCGGGTTCGCCTGTGCAAAGAGTAATTTAAAATTCAAAGCGACTCAGTCGCGTCGTCAGCTCGCTCATTATTATCTCCATTGTAATAAATGTTGTGTTATTGGATTTTTGAAATACAAATACTTTATTATATGTCACGTAGAATATATCTGCACCTCAGAGGCATACAGCCCCAAGTGCCAAAACATAAATGTTAAAACTTATGATTTTATTGACGTCCAATAATACCTTAGTATTTGTGGATTTAATATATTTTACATTATTGGCTATTTCTTTTCTACAGCATCGTAGGATTTCAGGTTTATACCATTAAATAGAACACGCTTTTACGATTCTATGTATGTGCAATAAATTAAATTTTGAAAAAAGTGGAGTTAACATTGTATACCTCTGATGTACAAATATATTGTTTTCAAACGTCACTTCTTGTATATATATTATTTTTCATACTTTATGCTGTCCTACTAATACTACCCTAATATTATAAATGGAGGAACGTATTATTCGTTTCTCCCTCTTTCAAGTGTCAACAAAGCCAACGAATTGACTTTGCGTTTATAATATAGAATCTGAAAATGAAATAGGCTTTTCATATCTCGGGAAATTACAGGGTTTTATGAAGAACCAGATGTAGTTCGGTGTTTTCTATTTTAATTGATGGTTTAATCAGATCTTTATTATCAACCCATTTACTATCCTGGGTCTTATTTACGGTACTAGGGGGCTATATCCTGTAGTCCTTTTTCCAAATTACATATACCTTGCTCAGTATACCTTTCCTAACTCACCCTCTTTCCTCTTCTCATGGGACCGCAGTGAAGAACTTTGATCCTTATAAAACGGCGGCGTCGCGGTTCGCCACCCGATACGTCTCGTTTCCCGCGGAGGCGAAAAGTGGGCTACGGATAGACACTGCTTCATCAAACGATCGTAGCAAGTAGAACGAAGTGGTCTCTGCCTATCCCAACTCTTCGGTAGTATAGTGGTTAGTATCCTCGCTTATTACGCGGGAGACCGGGGTTCGATTCCCCGATGATGTATGGCACAGCTCTCCTCTCAGAACGAGAGGGGTTAGGCTATAGTCCACTACGTTGACCTTATGCGAGTTACGGGCTAGTTTCGTGACGTGAGATGATAGTCGGTTTTCAAAACTCATCCTTTATTTCGTGTGGAAAATGCCTACCAACGCATAACGTCGTATCGTCTGTTACCACTTCACGGCGATGTACGAGTAGATGCAATGTTAGGGATCGACATAAGCTGTAAACGTCATTATTATCATCACAAAGTTATTGCGAGCAATGTATAAAAATCACAACTTAGGTCGATGATAGTCCTACACTTAAACTTACATTAATGCACTTGTTTACGAACTGACTGCTGTTCCAAACTTAGGTCGATAATAGTCATATACTTAATGTTATATTAATGTACTTGTTTATGAACTGACTGTTGTCCAAAACTTGGATTGATAATAGTCATATACTTAATCTTACATTAATGCACTTGTTTACGAACTGACTGTTGTTCAAAACTTGGGTCGATAATAGTCGTATACTTAATCTTACACTAATGCACTTATTTGCGAACTGACTGTTGTTCAAAATTTGGGTCGATAATAGTCGTATACTTAATGTGTATTATTAATGCACTTGTTTACGAACCGACTGTTGATTCAGAATTCGAATTCAATTTATTTCTAAGCAAAGATTGGGGAGTTTTATTGTTGTTTCTAAAATTAGGTCAACCTATTGAAATTAATTTTAATGGTTTTTAAATAAATTCTTAAATTATGCAGTAATATTAGGTATATTTATATTCACATTCATTATGATTTAACTCAATTTTCAAAACGCTAGGTAGATATATAGTCGGGTAATAGTAATTGTATTTACACCACTTTATTTTTTTTCATCATACGTTTCTTTCATCACAAAGTCCTTTACATTTTGACCTATACACGTGACCACACATGTGACCATGTGTAAATTCAGCTGAAACGGTTCATTCATCACGCTACTCACATTCATTATCATCAGCCTATGGAAGTCCACTGCTGGACATGGGCCTTCTTAAAAAGAGACTTGCCATAATTTCCACGCTTGGCAGGTGTCTCTCCAATGTTGTTCTATACAGGACTCGTCAAACGAAAAAGTTTTCGTTTATAATGGGAGCAGAAATTTAATTTACCTTTTGTAAAGGAAAACATTGAGACATCCGTTGCTGCCGAATTTTCGAACGTGATTGATATAGGTGAATTACAACGTACTGTAGATACTTACATTTCATACAAATACGTTTACATGTTTTACGCGTTAAAGAGGTCGTAGCTTGCATTTGAGCCGATCTCTAATTAAAGTAATGCTTACTGCGGCCGGTTATTCGATGGGTTAAAAAAATCGATCATCTAATTTAGAAACGACTTACTTCGTCTTTCGAAAGGCACGTTAAAATCGTGGGTCCTTATTGCTGTGATGGCATCAATTATCGCAGGGATTGTTGGGACCTTTTTCTTTTCTTTTTCATGGGGGGAAATAGCAAAGAATATACCCAATCTTCTGTGAGGAAATGAAACGATATTAAATTTATGGTTCTACCATCATATAACAAAGGTAATATGAATACAGGATATAAACGTAATGCTTCAAAAAAATTACCAGCTAATTGCCAAACTAGGTGGACCTGTATTATAGTAGTTAGTGCATTCTGTGAGGAAGTAATTGGATGTGTGGAACTATACCTTATTAAAATCCCGTAGTGGCTCTCGACACCCGACATTCGGCATGGCTCTAATGTCTCTTAGTAGAATTTCATCGGTGCCTCTTATGCGTTGTGTTATCTTAAACTTACGGTGACACGAAGCCACTGATGCCATTGTTCTTCTCGATTTTGCTACTTTAGAGATGTCCAAGTTTCCCACAACTTAGACTTTCGCGATCCCAAGAGTAATCCTTTTTTAAGCCCTGAAAGGCCTCGCCGGGACGCAGGATGAAGCGCACGTCGACGAGTGGTGTTGGTGCTAGAATTGGTGAGACCTACGAGAATGACTCAGACGGCACTCGACTATCTTACCTCGCCCCACAAACTTACGTCGGGACTACAGTAACTTGATCGTGCTCTTAATAATTGCATTCGATTAATTTTTAATCTTCGTCAATATGACCACATGATGATGAATATGACCATATGATGATGGTTACCTTTTCGTCATCGGCGTAAGTTGCGTGCACTAACTACTCTATATGCTCTCTTAATTACTCCTACTGCCCCTATCTACTTAACTTTTCAGTTTCAATATATGTGTTCTACACACGACATAAACTTACGTACTACAAATAAGCTTCTCCCTCGTTGTCCTTCTCATAGATCTGGTTTTATTCACACATCTTTTCTGGTTTAATCTATCCTTTGCAATTCACTACCATTTGCAGACATAAACACGTTACTCATTTAAAGTTCGTGAATTTCTTCAGTGTGGAATGGCAGAATTATCTCAATAAAAAGTTTATGATCGTAGTCTATTTTGTATACTATATTTATGTATTTGTATAGAACATATATTTATTAATGTATTACATAAGCGTGTGTTTCATACTCCTTTATTTTTCATTAGATATAACTTAACTTACCTCAGGTTACTGGTAGAAATGCCTCAGGCATTAAGTCCGGCTGTATGAAATTAGTGTATGAAGTATAAATAAGTATTTTCTTCAACCTAGTACCATGTTGTTATAGAATATATCGATACAATGTAATTAACCCAAATGGTATCTGTATCAAACAGGAAACGTTAGGTTTCTGTATTTCAACAGGCGATAATTAACTCGAACATTGTATATTCGTAGTTATCAAATGGTATTTATAGTCACCGCCCGCCCAAGTCCGTTTCCCGCCCACAGGGCCACAAGGGTGTCGACCCGTATTTTACACAGTGGGCTTGTTCCATTTTATTCCGGGAAAAAGAAATGTGTTTATTTTTTTTTACAGATTTACTTACATTTTTGCCTATTGTGTTTTTTTAATAAAGGCTGGTTGAAATACGGTTCAAGGCAACATAAATCACTGAGTCTACTTGCCCTTTATAAATATTAAAATCGGTTCTTGTTGCGACTTGTTTTAAAGGTAATCATTACCAATCCATATTGATCCTCATAACAGGGTACGGATATTCTCTAATTATTTGGGGACTTGGGCCCTATCCGGCCTAAATATAAAATGTTTATTTAAAATATATATTTTTAATTAATCGCCTTAATATAGACATTTTGATAATGTGATAATGACGTAATGAAATTATATGTGACATATCACCTGTGAACTTTCAAATAGTCCTATCTGATTTTAACCTGCTTTTTAGTCCCAAATTATTGTCCGTTTAAACGTCGCCGATCTACGAAACAAACTTCTGCCGCCTGATTTCTAATATTAGAGCCTATTAGCGCCAATATTGGTCTGGTTCAATGGATGCTTTCTCGTGCACCGTTGATTATTATAATATGTTTAGTTTTTTCCAACTCTTGTAAACTTAACAAATTACAGATCAGACCGATTGCCAATTCACGCGTACTGTCATTTAGGCATTTTTTTTCTTTCTAGAGGATTCTTAAAGTCTTTTCCAAACCGCGCTGAAAGTTGACCTCATTTCTATTTTCATTAAAATTAACAACATATAGATACAGACAGTGGTGTTCTAAAAATATGTTTTATTTTTTTATCGGCCAACGCATCATTGTTACCAACGTTTACAATGTGATGTGACGATTTTTTAGCTTCAGTCACACGCAACACTCAGTCTTAACGTTTGTAGTGATCAAGTTATTCCAATGTGAGTGTGTAATATTAAAATTGTTTGTTGTGCGAGTTAATTTTTTGAAGAACTCCGCATTTTTTGTCGAATATTGCGGCCGCTTTAGATATCGAGTTAACATTCACGGAACCAGGCATTCAGAATGAATGAAGAAATAATAGCTCTGTCACATACATCTACATTTCGTATTCGGAAATTTCAAAATGGGAATGACAGAATGCTTTGTTTTCTTGGTTTATATTATTCCAATTGTGATTTGGCCTGTATGTATTACGTAAGTTAGATTTTTAATTTGACCAGAAGGAAAACTTAAAAGTTCATTTCGTGAAATCACTAAAAGTAAATTGTAACTTTTTCCGGGTGGCTTATACAAGAAAATTATTGACCCGTATGATATTAAAATTCAGAAAAACTATGCAGTAAAACTTAATCCGGTTCTTTTTAGATTTGTCAGTGAGTATCCTATACTATATAAACGGACATATAGGAGTTTTAGGAGTTTAACGTTTTATATTAGTTTATTGTGATGTTTAATATATAAATTTGGTGTTATGTATAAATCATCAATCGTGAATAATAATATCGAACTTGGAATAAAACTGTGATTAACATAGCAAAGTGACCGTATTTTTTCAAGGCAGTAGACCTGCGGAATTCTGTTTGGTCGAAGCGGTATACGTCGGATTGACTTCAAAACTCCCAAGAAGCAATAAAATGTGACACACCGATATTTTATTGTTAATTTGAAAAATATTATATGGTATAACTTCAAAATATATACACTCGACACTGGTATTTAGGCTGGCACCGACTTCAAAAGTAGCAATAATTGTAAATTATTGTAGTAGTAAATTGATTGTGATGTTCAATTAATTGAAGTAAATGAATAACGTAATTGTTTTTACTTTTTAGTGCATATTTAGAGTAGATTTTTTTGAAGTTGGTTTTGTTTTTCATTAAAAAAAGTTTTATAGTGTTATATTATTTGTTATATTTTTTATTTAAGGCAATATACGTAAACAACATTATTGTATATCATAAATATTTATTCAAGATTTTCTTTTACAGGGAAAGCAAAGGGATCTAAACCCACACAGCCTTGTCTGTCGTAGTTACATTATTTTCATAAGTCAATGATATAGTGGTTATTCTCATTTTATTGCTTCTTGGAAGCTTTGGCGTCAATCCGACTATTACTACATTGACTGAGCATAAGTTTCCGCAGACTTATTGTCTTGAAAAAATACGTTCTCTTTGCTACGTTAGTCACAGTTTTATTCCAATGTTTCAATATTGTTCACGGTTACTGACGATTAATACACACAACAACACCAAATTTGTATATTAAACATCACAATAAACTAATATAAAACGTTATAATAAAACTTCAAGTGACGCTTCACTCGGGTTGTCGCCAAAACTCCGCCTAAATCATAAATAATAAAATAAACAGTCTTTTTCATAAATAGGTGATTATGATAGGTATATTGATGATCATAGTTAATATAGGTATATTGCTGTGAGGAGTCCTATGTCCAGCAATGGATTTCCAAGGGCTGATGATCATGATGATATAGGTGATATATCTAAGTAATTAATAAATCTTGCTATGGTGTTTATTATTTTAGGTTTTATTAATCTTAAAATGGACATCTTAACAGCCCTTTTTACGATTTGTTTACACTTTATTTTTTTCGTTTATAAATAATCTTGTAACAAGTTGGTAGAAATTGATCGTATCTGGAAAGTTTATATATGAGATAAAAAAGTTGCGTCGCATGTCTAGAAAAGCCGGCCTCCAGCGAGGCAGGCAGTCACTCCCTGTCAACCTCAGGCTAACTTGCCATTTAGTTTTATATTTTCTTCAAAGAACATGTAATTTAGAGTTTTGTCTTGTTTAACCGGAGTAAACACCGTGTGTTACGAAACTGTTTGTTGCAGAACTGCTTTATTACAGATTATAGAATGGGAAACCATTTTAATTAATTGCGTTATTATTTCAATAAAGATTTATTTAAACAGAATAAAATAAAATAAATAAATCGTATTTTTACTGTAGTTACGCACAGACCAATTATTATAAATAATTACGTGATTCATACCTCTGGGCACATACAGATTTGAAGCTGATTAGAGTCAAAAATATTTGTGAGCGAGACTTTACCTTTCTATCATAACTTTGCTGATGTTGAAGAAGACAGTTAATTAAACTAATATGTTGTATGTATCTAATTTACTTACAAACATTAATCACAAGATAAAATATAATTTGATACGAAACAGACCCATTACAATCAAACACAAAATGAATGCTGCAAAATTACTAATAATCTCTGACTCTGTTATTGCAAAGATATATGACAGCCATATTAATATTCCAAGTGAATTCCATTAGCGGCCAATTCAGATAGGTGTATTTTAGATACATATAATATCATAACGTCACAACATTAGCCCTGAAGTGCTGTACTACGATTCTAAAACTTTATTAATTTAACCAAAATGATTGAATAGTTATTTACATTAGAAGGAGTTCATTGCTATGATAATAAATCGCTTGATTTGTCTTAATCATCATCATCAGCCTCTTATTCTCTATGCTTCTCTTATTCATCATCACCAGCCTTCAAGCATCCACTGCTTACATAGGGCTTCTTTATAAAACGCTACAGTGAATGGCTATCAGCCTCTTGGATATTTTTAATTACTTCTCAAGAAATATTTATACGAAGAAGGAGGGAGGTATTCTACTAATAACCATTTTGGATCTTCTTCTTCCTGCAATCTCTCATATTATTAACTTCTCCCTTACTTCTGGTACCTTT
>WUAW01000833.1:74461-85921 GCA_017165845.1 Thaumetopoea pityocampa | reverse complement strand
GCATCCAGCGAGACCCAGCGATCCTCACCAGGTTGTCGGTCCATCTCGTAGGTGGCCGTCCCACACTGCACATGCAAACACACATGCGAAGACATAAAAGTCTTAAATTTAGTTGAATGCTTTCAACGCTCCAGACATCGAGCGAGATCTAAACATAAAAAAGGTTACGCAAAGTAAAAAAATATAAATAAATTCTTGTGAGAGTATTCCGTCGCCATTTGCATACACATATGGTGTGAGAACCACCTGAGAGATGCACTAACGGGAACAGGTTTAACTCTAAGAATATTGGTGGTTTAGTGGTGTCGCGATTTTCGATCGAAAGGTCGTAGGTTCGATCTCGGTCCGGTACCATAGGGTTTTTTCTAATTCATTTACGGTTTACAATGTAGACACCAATGTACTCAACGGACAAGGAAAACTTAGTGAGGAAACCTGCATGCCCTCATGAGTTTGTGAAGTCTACCGACGTGCACCAGGCCGTCGTGATAGACTACGGCCTGATTCCCCTCATGATTAGGGGAGGTCCTTGCCTCTTTAGTGGAGACGAATATGGACTGAGGATAATGATGATTAATGGGAGCAGTGTTATCCTGTAAGTCAACCAACAACCACTGCGATCCCCAAGACGCCTACCAATCGTGGAGATTACGGCAAGCTCCCCCCTTTTATGGAGGAAGTTTATGTCCAGCGTGCGCTCTCACTGACTGATGATGATGAACACTAATTAGCGCATAGAATATCTATCAAAGAGAATTGTAACTTAATCAGCCCGAAAACAATCATTCTCATCCCCAGTCCATATCGTCCCCACTACAGGGGCACGGACCTCCCCTGATCAGGAGGGGGATTAGGCCGTAGTCTACCGCGCTGGCCTAGTGCGGGTTGGTAGACTTCACACACCCATGCGGGCATGCAGGTTTCCTCACGAAGTTTTCCTTCTCCGTTAAGTACACCACCAATGAACTGAAAACACTAAATGTTGGATATTATGCCGCCATGTTTTAAAAATAACTGTTAGCCGTTTGGGTAAGTTAAGTGACAAAGAAAAATTATCGAGGACAGAGACGGAGAGAAAGAGAGGTGGATATGCAGATTAACGGACATAGCGAACCTTAAAGGGTTCCTAGTTTGACTATGGAACTCTAAGAATGGGATAATTATTTTCGGAATATCATCAACTTGCTTGTGAAGTTTTTAACTCTACCATATTAAAAAAAAATATCGGTGGTAATAATTACCGATTAAAAACCGCTGGATAGTGATATTCTTGAAAGATAGCATACGGTGGCAGTACAAGCTACTGAATCCTATTTAATTTTTTTCCCATTTGTAAAGTTTACTTTAGTGGGTTCCATAAGGAAACTCGATATTTCAACAAAAAGTGGTAAACGTTTTCGTACCCTCTAAGTGAAGACCAGACGTGTGTATAAAACAAGATTATAGCATCAACAGGGTTGGTGAAAACAGTCGACATCATAATAAGTACCATTATAAGATTATTAAATGTGAAATTTTGTAAATCAAAGATATTTAACAAAATTACTCAGATTGACTAATTAAGGGTTTCTGAAATCAAATCCGTCGATGTTTGTTTGTTGGTTCAAGTTTCACGCAAAAATCAGTTGGCAGATTTTAGTCAAACTATTACAGTCTTAAAGGTACTATTCTGACTTAAATATTGCGACATGTTTCATCAAAATCGGTGCAGTAGAATTGCAGATACAGCATGATCTCTGTTTTAATCTTATTAATTTAATCTGTGTTAAGGTACGAGAGTACAAGTAAAAGTGGTTCTAAGGCTTTTTATATAAATCTACGATTGTTTTGGGATTCCCCATGTAGCGAAAAACAAACATTCACGCGTGCATAAATAAATTAAAAATTATTCATTCTGTTGAACAGTTCTATTTTTTAATATTTTCTTTTATTGTTTCCTACTTATTGGATGCTTTAAAATCCAAAGTGCAAATGACTAATGGAATGCCAACAATAGTACAGTCTACCCTCTCACCGTCCCATAACGCAGTAATAGATTCGCAAGTGGCGCGCTGCGCAGCGGAACCCGTCCATGCAAGTGACATCGGCGACATTTTATCGTATAATATATTCATAAAATGCCCGAAGCTATCATTTATCAGGTGTTGTATCCCGTCGGGGGCAAACATTTTACAGAACATTTATTCGCTGTGCTTGCAGAGATTCACCTACATTTGGATGACGTGCACATTAATCGTACTGAGCCTCAGGGGATGCCCATTATAATAGTTATATAATTGCTCTATGGTGTCTGAATAATAATAGCGTCATTCTATATTACCCCATGGGTGCTATCAAATCCAGCTCAGGCGTGCGCCAAGATGATGAGAAGCAGTGTTATCCTGCAATTCAAGCTATACATTTTCTGGTCTCCAATATGTTTGCCAAGCATGATGATTATGCCAAATCTCTCATCTTGAGGAGGAAACCCATGTCCAATAATGTTTCACAAAATGATAATGATTATGACGTATAAAAGCACCGTTACAGTTTTAGTACGACTACAATTACGTGAAACTGAAAAAGTCGCTTCACAGTTGTGAAAATTCATAAGCCAACTTTAATAGCGCCGGCATAATTTAACCCAGACAAAATAAGAATGTCGCGTCAGCTTTTATTACCGTGCCGAAACACGTAAAAGATATATGTACACGCAAATAATTTTACACCTTTGTATTTTAGTACAGCCATATTCCGTTCGGATATTTACTTCTCGATATTAACAAAATAAAACCGGCAGCTTTGCTTTGAGATGAAGATTGTAATGGTGATGATGATAAAACACAGTCTCAATTACGTCAGAACGGCTAATCCAATTATTGTGAATTTTTGTATAGGGACAGATACTAATTCAAGGACAATTGTTATGAGTTAAGATGCGGGTTTCAACTAATCTAATTTAAATCATTAGGTCTGTGCTGCGAGAAACCACTGAAGGGATAAACCTCGATAATGGCAGCATCATCCTGCTGCTATTCAACGAATACTTATTGCCATCTCTAAGATACTTGCCAAGTGTGGACATTACAGGAATCCCTCCTATAGTATATTATAAATTCATTAGCCTATAAAATGTTTCATACCGATGGATCTAAGATTGCGTAAACGTATTTACGGAATGGGATGAGCGGAATCAGACCTTATGTTGTTGTACTCATTAAGCGATAAACCACTAATTTGAAATTTTGATTTATGAACGAGAGTAATAATACTTTAATCTGTCGTATTTCAAGCAGACAACTTAATGGATTGTACTGACTGATTACGAGGTTATGCCATAAGAAATTCAAAACTCCTTACATTTGTTTGATACTGGCTAGTTATACACAGCCGTAAGATTATTTGGTAAGAAATTTGAAAATGGAACACCTCTTATACTGAATATTTTTTTTTTTAATTTTATTTTTCGCAGATAATCTGACGGGAATTTGTTTCCATTAATGGAGTTCACTCAACGTGATTTTCGTGTTATGACTATAAAAAAAATGTATGTTTTTTATGATTATAAAAAAAGCTTAAAGCAGCAAGAATGTTTTGAACGTTTAGCTACAAAATTTGGCGATTTTGCTTGTTTATGAGCTGCACTTTTCAATTCGTTTGTTGAATTTAAAAAAGGATGGGGAAGCTTTGAAGTTGATGCGAAGTCAGGTTGGTTGCCAACCGCGATTACTCAAGAAATCGTTCATGCTATTGAAAAAATTATTCGTGAAAAATCAACGAATAACATAGGTAGAGTTGAACGAGAAATGGATATTGGATTAGCAGCATTGCAGGCTACTGATTACAGATAATTGTTTCACCATAAGCGTTGTCAGAGATAGGTTCCGCACAAAATTAATGATGAGCAGTAAGAACGTCGCGTGAGTTGGTGCAAATTTATGATAGATAAATTCGACGCAGTTGAGAGAAAAGCTATAATATTAGGTCAGTTCATTCAAACTTGACTATCTAATTATTTTATAATTACATGAATAACTGTGTTACTTTTATTTATTACTGTCCGGCAATTTCAATGTTCGTTTTCCAGGAATCAATTTTCCTAAATCGAAAAATTAATTCCGGCTTTCTGGAAGGAACTGCAAGAGGATAATGATCCTGCACGTCAATGCAGGTGCACATAAATCGAATATAATCAAAGACTTTTTCGTGACAAAGGGAATTTGGAAGTGAGTTTATCCTTCCTCCTCGCCCGGTCTTATGCCTTACGCTTACGGTTACTTTATCATTTTAAAGAATAATTTTCGTGGTGCCATATTCTAGTCTTTGGAGGAGTTAAAAGTATGTTTGACCAGAGAAATAGAAGAGGATATTACCGCAGGCATATATACAGCTGTACAGAAGCCTGAGTAGCGTTGGACCCGTGAGATTGAAACAAAAGGAAAATACTTATAGAATTAGCATTAATTAAGTTTCTGTTACTAATCATTTTAATAATAATAATTAAAAACAGTTGGTCAAATTTGAATGAATTGACCTAATATAAATAGATGACGAAACATGGTCTTGAAACAAAGCGACAGTTCATGATATGGTATTTTGAAGATAAGCCGACTCCATGGAAATATTGTTGTGCAAATTGCAAACAGAACAAAAATAATCGCCTCATTTTTCTGCAAGATGAGATATATGCTATTGCAGTATTGAGGTCAAAGGAGAGTTAATTTAGAAAGGTATTTAACAGTTTTTGACCCAAAAGTGTTGCCAGCTTAGTATAAACGGGCGGATTCAGGAATCCGACACCTCGTACATAATGATAACGCACACATTTTTTTCTGCCAGAATACTTAATTATTTAAATTCAAAAAACGTATCTATCCTATATTACCTGCTATATTTTCCTGACCTAGCACTTTGTGACTCTTTCCAAAAATTAAAGAAAATTTAAAGGTCAACTTTGATTTGGAAGCAAAAATGATGATATCTTCACTGTTTGTAACTGAGGTTTCTGAGATGTTTAAAAATAAACTGGTTATCGGTATTTTCAAGTGGTTTAGTTTAGACCAGAGGTTCCCAGACTATTTTTTCTCATAAGCCACTTTCAAAATTTAGCTGGTTCCGGTGGACCCCTGCAGCTACATTTCTACCATATTCCCAAAAACTCGACAAAAAATGTGAAGATTAGATCTAACTATGGAAATTCGCGTACGCCAACGTAGACCCCGTCGAGTCTCCCGTGGACTCCTGGGGGTCCACCTGGACCATGTTGGGAACTAAGGGTTAATAGAAACATGTATATGTATACGTGTCCATGGTAAACACATTAAAAAAAAACGATACCTGTAATCCTAATATTATAAATAAGAATGCGAGTTTGTTTGATTGTTACGCTTTGAAATTTTGTTCACACATTATCACGGGTACAAAGAAGGACACCCTTTTATGCCGAAAAAAAATTACCGGAGGGATAGAAAAAAAAATGTATTTTCATGTGAATACACGTCAGAGCATAGAACAAACCTTTTATGTTCTGTGCGTCAGAGCACAGAACAAACCTTCTATGTTCTGTGCGTCAGAGACCGTTGAAAATACAATTTTTTTCTAAAAATACAAATTGAAATTACACGGAAAACAACGGGAGTGAAGTCGCGGGTTAAGTTAGTAAAAAATAAGTTTTATAATTTTTGAGAATCTAATTTCTTTTAGCACGACCCTCGTATCTGTTCGTTACTAAGAGACGTCTGCAAATCGTCCCCAGTTTAATATTTCGTGTACAGCTCTGTGAAGATAATCCGTACGATCCGTCGAGGCATACTCTACTTTCCATTCTATAGCGCCTTTCAATACTCTTTATAGAAATTAAAGACATTTCATTTTGTGTTGTTATTTTCTTAAAATATTTCTATTAAATATATTTAAGATATGAAATTATTTATATATAAAATGCACTAAAATTGATTAAAAATTAATAATATTATTTTTTAATTTTAGCGTTATCCCAAATATTGGTGCGTTGTATTTTATTGGGAGACGACTGGCAGTCCGGTGTCATAGAGACTGTTCAGGCATTAAGAAATATTCTATGTAATCAATTCTTTCTCTTCTTATTATCAGCCCATAGACGTCCACTGCTTGACATAGGCCTCCTCCAATTATTGCCACACCGAGCGGCTATGGGCTGCCTGCATCCACCGATTACCCGCGACCTTATCCAGGTCATCCGTCCACCTAGTTGAGGGTCTACCCGCATTACACTTTCCGGTTCGGGGTCGCCATTCCAGCTTTTAAGATCCCAACATCCATCGGTCCTGCGAGCTATGTGCCCCGCCCACTGCCGCTTCAATTTTGCAATCATTTGAACTACGTCGGCGACTTTAGTTCTCCTGCGGATTATCTCATTAGGGATCCTGGCTCGCAGGGTAATTCCGAGCATAGCTCTTTCCATTGCTCGCTGCGTGACCTTGAGCTTTCTTACGACGCCCATAGTCAGTAGCAATGTTTCAGATCCATAGAAATGTCATTCTATACATTTTTTCGTTTCTATTAGTGTTAACAATAATTGTAGAAAGTCGAGTTGGAAGCGGTTGTAATTATCGCGCTCGCTTAGCTCTTTTAAGTTACATAATTATCCAACTGGTGATTTTATCACTATCACCTTAAAAGGTACCTCATTATGAAGGCAGGACAGACAAATCAACTTGAAGACGTTTTTGCATATGTATTAGTGTGTGTACACACAGTGACTAAAACCGGAATAAACCAGTTTACGCTAGCTACCGCACGCCTCGCACTCTCGGACCAGTCGCTTACAAATAGCGTTAGAAGTTAGTTATACATATTAAATTAGGTTTAATATACATGCATGCATACCCTCACGCCGATATCCCATAAGGGTAGGCAGAGACAATAGTACATATTACATACATACAGTCACGCCTCTCTCCCATTGGGGTAAGCAGAGACTACCTCCTTCCACCTGCTACGATCGTTTAATGAGCAAAGTGGATATCCGCAGCCCACACTTCGCCCCCACGGGCAACGAGACGTGTCGGGTGGCGAACCACGACGCCGCCATTTTATGAGGTTCAAAAGTGACTAAAGTGCCTCATTGCGTACCCACGGCATAGTGGAGAGGAAAGGAAAAAGGATGAGGTAGGAAAGGTATATTGAACAAGGAATATGGAACTTGGGAAAATTACGTTTAATATGTATAAATATATTAAGGACGTACCTATGAAAATGAAAAAAATATAATAAGTATTTATTTATTTGCTAACCATATATTACGACAAACGCAAAAACATCGCCAGGCTAATCTGGTTGTATATTTGTTAAACTCTATAGGCATGTCCATTGCATTGAAAACACGCTCGGTTACATTATGTACAAATATAGGGAACAGTTTAATTTATTTGTAGACATCAACTGCCGCTGTATGCGCAATTGAACTAAAACTGTTCGTTAATTTGATCACAGCGCTTGTAATTAAAGAGCTTCGGTGTACGAGTATTCATGACTAACTAAACGTTGAGTCAAATGAAGTTATGCATCGAATGCGTTGTTTAATTTTGAATGGCTCGCTCTTTTATTCGCGTTCCATTGAAACTTTAAAAATGATTTCGTTTGTTATATTATGATAATTATATACATACACAGGTCACGCTGAAAGTTTCGCTCTCCTGGCTGCTCACAACTTTTTGCATTTCGAATGTTATATTTTTTTTAAAGTCAAGCTTATGTTTATTTATTAAAAAAAAAAATGAAGAAATGGCGGGAAAGCGTTAGTCAATAGTTTTTTTCACTCATCAAACTTCGTCGTCTGCACTGAAAATGGAATTAACGAGAAAAGACTTCAGGACGATGATTTTTTATGATTTTAAAAGTGCTTTTTCTCCATTAGAATGCACTGTGCGTCGCCAAAATGTTTTTGGAATGGATGCACCTCATCTGTGTACTGAAACGCGCTGGTACGCACAATTCGAACGTGGACGTGTTTATTTGAACGACGACATTTTAGTGAAGTTCGGCCTTCAACTGCGACTACTGAACAAAATGTGGATTGAAGAAAATCCGCGCATCACCTATGAAGGTGATGCGGATTTTCTTCAATCCACATTTTGTTCCCCAAACATGTTCGAATTGTCTCATGACAATTCGAATATGTTTGGGGATTGGTATGAGCCAAATTAAAAAAAAAAATATATGAGTACTCAAAAGTTAGGAAACTCTGTTGTCGTTGGATTCCCTACACACTGACGCCAGAACAGAAACAGGGTCGTGTCGATTGGTGCTCGGAGATGTTACTGAAATACGACCGCGGACATTCTAATGCTGATTACGACATTGTAATAGGAGATGAAACGTGGATTAATTGCTTTGAACCCGAGATATAACAGCAGTCTTGTGAACGGGTGTTTGAAAGTGAGAACAGACCAACCAAATAGACGCAGGCGAGAAATTTGCATATAAAATGATTGCATTTTTTTTCTCCTGTACGGGTCCCATTAGAATATAGTCCCATTTGAACAGCAGTGTTAATGCTAAATGGTACAACCGAAATTTTGTTTAAAGATTGCAAAGTGCTCAAAAAGATACGAGACAAATGACTGAGAAGTCGCATCCTCTTGCACCATGACAATGCATCTTCGCATACGGCGAACATAACAAAGTTACTTTTAGCCTCTGAAAAAGTACAACTTGACTCATCCGGCTCGTGACTCATTCGTGACAATCCAGACCTCACATTCTCTGATTTTTTTTTTATTTTCCCAAAAATTAAAGATATGATGAGAGGTTCGATTTTTACAGACTCGGAAGAGGCCTTGATGGCATTCAATGAATACGTATAAAACATGCCCGCTATCGAGTGGTCCTCTTGTTTTCAAAAATGTTTTCACCGAATGAAAAAATATTTAAAATGTAAAGGAGAATACATATTCACTGTTTATTAAAAAAAAAAAATCAGTGAATATGTTGATTTTAACTCGTTCTATTTACGCAAAACTCAGTGCGCCCTACATATACTCACGCCGGTATGCAATAAGGGTATCCACATTTACACATGTTTTTATACATTTTCGTCGGTTCAGGGTGCTACGAACTTGACTTTTTTGAAACAAGTTGTTTATTTGATCAAGGTAGGTTTTATCTGAAATTATGATGTTTCCTTTAGGTTAAAAATAATACGTAAATAAACCACAAGTAAACCAAGTTAATACTAGCGTACCAGCCGGGGATCGAACTGGAGACCTTCCGATTCTCGGATTTGGGACGAAGCTTTATTATATTATAATAGTTTTATGTTGTTATTTGAAACACAATTTTACACTATAAGATAGTTTAGGGCTAGATGTGTGTGAAAATGTTTCAGATATATGTAAAACCAGATGCTCCGTGGAAAATTATGGAGTTCTACACCATTTAACGACTGGTTAGCACAGTGGCAGTGACCAATGTGACGGGTTCGAATCCGGGTAGGGTCAAACTTTGTGTGATGAGCACAATTTTTTGTATGTAGTCATGGATGTATTTATCTATTTATGTATAGTATTTATCTATGTAAGTATGTATATCGTCGTCTAGTACCCGAGATACAGGGAGTCCTAGTTTGGGACTAGATCAGTGTGTGTGTGTGTGTGTGTCCAGAACATTATTATTATTATTATTATATCTTCCAGAACTGCGTATCATCCTCATTCCATATTCGCCCGCACTGCAGGGGCACGGACCTCCCCTAACTTGGAAGGGAATTAGGCCGTAGTCTACTACGCTGGCCTAGTACGAGTTGGTAGATTTCACACACCCATGCGGTTATGCAGGTTTCCTCACGAAGTTTTCCTTCTCCATTAAGTTTATTGGTATTTACATTGTAGACCGTACATGAATTAAGTATCTCAGTGGTATGGTACCGGGATCGAACGTACGACCTTCTGATCACAAGCCGTGTCTAGCACCACTAAACCACCAAGCGGCATATCGATGCCATTTAATATATGGAATATTAAAATTACTATAAATTACTATACTTCAAATTTTTATAAAATTTTGTTATAATTCTTTACAACAGAAAATAATTAAATAAAATACCAAAGTATTGACTAAACATATTTTAATTACAGTAAAAATGTTGTTACTTTCATAAGTACATACATATACACATAATTCATGATTGCCGATATTCAATAAGGGTAGGCAGAGATCATAGTACATACATACAGACACGCCTCTTTCCCATTGGGATAGGTAGAGACCACTTCTTTCCACCTGCTACGATCGTTTAATGTAGCAGAGTGGCTATCCGCAGCCCACATTTCGCCCCCGCTGGGAACGAGACATGTCGGGTGGCGAACCACGACGTCGCCATTTTATAAGGTTCAAAAATGTTAAAGTTCATCATTGCGTTCCCACGGCTTAGTGGAGAGGAAAGGAAAGGGAATGAGGTAGGAAAGGTGTATTGAGCAAAGAATATGGAATTTAGGAAAAGAACTATAGGATATTACTATCTCGGAAGGAGTAGGGAGAGACAGTAGTAGCTTGGGAGGCCGGGGTCGCTTACCCGTACGCATAAGTCTATTTGCCGGATAGGCTAAAAGACTAAGTACGCCCTGACCTTAAGTGTATTAATAATTTCTCTTTTGATATAATATTCGATATCATAGGAATAGCGCGTTATAAATGTTAAGGCGATGTTTTCACGTATATACGAGATTTTACTGAACTGACAGTGGGTAAATATTGAATTTGTAAAAATCTTGAATACGCTTACTATAACCAATATGACTTAAACCATTGATACCCAAAACGATAATCTATATCGACCCTCAGGGGTCGACAGTGACTTGCAATGACACCAACTGTCAAAAACATATTTGAAGTTAATAAATTTACAACAATGTTGTATTAACAACGCTTTGGGGTCTACTCAAAAGTGAAGAACATTACAAGTGGTCTACAAGACAAACAAGTTTGAGGACTTCTGACTTAAGCCGTGCAAATTTGTTACCAAAATTCGTGAAAGCACGACACAGTTTTGTCGAACACAGTCCGCAGTGATGTCTATATGTATGTACATTGTACCGTTCATAGGATAACAATGGCCGTCGTATCAACTTATAATTCTCATTTCGCCGGCGGATATGGATGTAATAATTATAGTTTTAATTATATGTACTAACTTTTGCCAACGGCTCCGCTCGCGTGAGTGTCGGTTTTCCGCTACGTGGGACATCCCGACACAATCATAGATTTTTTTAATAGGCCTAAAAACACTTTTACTTGACCTCTTGTACCTTAACGGCGGCTACTAAAACAGGGATCAAACTGTATCTTCAATTCTACTGGATCGATTTTGATGAAACGTGGCACACTATTTAACTCGAAATAATATCTTTAAGACTATAACAGTTTAATCAAAATCTACCAGCTGGTTTTTGCGCGAAGCTTGTACAAACAAACGTCGACAGATTCGGTTTCAGAAGCCTTTAT
>WUAW01000832.1:187-10632 GCA_017165845.1 Thaumetopoea pityocampa | reverse complement strand
TATTTTTTCGAGCTGACAGTGTTGAAATAGAGCTAAATTTAGCTCTAAAAGAGCTAAATTGGCAACACTGTTTTTTATGGTTATTTTTAGTTTGCTATTCTCTTCGGTTTGCTAGTAACCAACAGATAACTTACCCTAAAATGGATTGAATAGAAATGAGGGTGAATAGAAAAAATCTGGGAATTTGATAAAGTTGTCTGTAGTTTTGTTTACAGCCCTTGTTAAGGGCTTCTGAAACCAAATCCGTCGATGTTTGTTTGTTCGAGCTTCACGCTAAAACCAGCTTGTAGATTTTTTTACCGTTACAGTCTTAAAGCTATTCCGAGTTAAATACTGCGGCATGTTTTATTAAAATCGGTCATTTGACCGAAATGAAAATGAAATGAAGATAGAGTTTGATCCCTTTTTAGTAACTGCGGCTAAGGTACGTGAGATCAAGTAAAAGTGGATTCATGTTTTTTTTATAAAAAAATATGATTGTTTCGGGATTTTCCATATAGCGGACAACCGCCATTCACGCGGGCGGAGCCGCGGGCAAAAGCTAGTTTATTATAAAGCAATGTTTTCCCTTTATTCTGGATGCACAAATATTTACGTCAAAGTATTAAAACATAAAAAAACCATTAAAATTAATAAGTTTATTCAAGTGATTTAAGCCGTGTAAAACTTTTTCTTAAATTTATGACTCTACAGTGATTTTTCCTTTAAATTTATATATATGGACAGTTCATTTTCTCATTTATTCATAAAACAAAGGCGAGATATCAATATTCAATTATTTTGTTTTTATTTATAGTAAATTCCGGATACTTGTATTTTCTCCAATTCGAGATAAGTAGATACGAGTAAGGGATGAACGAGGGATGAACCGAATGGTCTTCGGGGTAAATAGAAACGCAGACAGAGGTTAATAGATACGGATGAGGGTAAATAGATGAAATGGGGGTTTATAAAAACATGACTTTTAAGGTTTTCAAAAACTATTAGGATTATTTTTTTATTATATTATTTAAAGAATCAAATCAAACCTAATAAAACGAAATTTTGAATTTGATGGAAAACCATTAGTAGTAGTTTTTTGAGTATTTTTACTCAAAGTTTGAACTAGATATCTGTCTTATAGAGACGTAGCATAAAAATATGAAGACTCAAGGCGGCCAGTGCTATCCAAAGAAAACAAACTAGCATTTCTAAAACATGTTTTGAATTAAAAGAAAAAAAGTAGGCTTCGGATAGCAACTTTATTCATAGCAAGCGGAAAGAATTGGTCTCTGCCTACTCCAATTCTTCGGTAGTATAGTGGTCAGTATTCCCACGTGTCACGCGGGAGACTAGGGTTCGATTTTTCACCAGAGAGCCAGGGAAAATATGAATATACGCGTCTCTTGAATTAAAAATCAAAACCAGATATTTAACATGGCAATTCTGTTTTATGGTCAGTTCTGTCGGATTCAAAAAAATGTGGTATTCAGGGCCGTAAAAACATTTGTAAAAAAAGTCACCTTGGTCGATCGGTCGCCATTTTGTTCTCACGCGTCGTTAGATCGACTCGTTGGCTTACTGTTACGTTAGGTAATCAGCGTGTTATTTATCTCAAAATAATTTTCTGTGGAATAATCATGACAAACAAAGCGAGTGATTAAATTCTATAAAAACACATACATTGAATTCGTACGTGAGAAGATGGAAGTATTGGCTGGTGTTTATCATTAGGTGTGGTCTATAACGTGATAATGTAAGTTTCTACGTGTTCAAGTTCGTAGCAACTCGCCATATTGGCTAACCGATAAGTGATCCGATTAAACTTACGTGTTTCGTGTATTACAGTGATTTGTGCAGTTGAAGATTGTGCCTGGTATGGTGACATTAACTGTTAAAATCGTCTCCCAAGATGTCGAAGGAAGTGGCAGAAGAGTACGCGTCGAGTTTAGCGGACTTGACTGTCAACAGCAAGCCTTTGATCAATATGCTAACCATACTCGCGGAGGAAAACATCGACCATGCGGGAGTTATCGTTGAAACCGTGGAGAAACATTTGGAGAAGGTGAATTATAATTTTTAACAAAATTACCACGCGCGTGCTTCCCAAATTGATTCACGCCTATGCGTTGGCAAAAGGGAAAGTATTGAGATATTCGATGACGCACGCTGTGTGGCTTACTTCGTTAATATGAGAGTAAATACCGTCGCGTATTTCATTGTTAACCAGTCCGAGTGAACAGGTATCTCCTAGCAGTGTTCTAGATTTCACATTTTCTTTCAATGGTGACCGAGGCTGTAGATATGTGTCATTGCAAGACACTTCATGTAGTATTGTTTTAGAATTTTAGTATGTTCCTGTCAAGCTACTATATATTATATAAATTTTATTGCCATAAAAAGGAAATGAAATCTTTAATAACCAATTTGCTATAAATTTTAATCAAATACACTTGTGACATTATTCTGTTTGGTTATTTGTCGATAAATCCAGTTAATAATGTTATAAAAAAGCCTATGAAATAATTTTAAAAAAGTCTTAGATTTTTCCTCCATCAGGCTTTGTATGTGGGACCCTTGTTTTCTTGCTGCACATGATGCTATATTTGTACAAACAGCAGGAGCCTCTTAAATTTGTTCCCCAATTGTGCAATTGAGATTAAAAGTAGAATATTTGTAAATAACTACATACATATACTGTGTCTAAACTTTCATTTTCTATAATCTAATTCTGTGCATATTTTCTCTAAACAATCTTGGTTTTGAGAAGATTCCTGATATTTTGCCTGATTACTCCAGTTTCATGATTGACATTTATGATTATAAAGTAATCATCAACAATAAAACAATTGTCAGAAAAGAAAGTGATAAAAGAATAAAATTAAGGTAACATAGAATTTTTCATATACTGCTATAAAATTTTGACAATTATTAGGTTTGGCTAGATCTTTTTGGCAACTTTATTTTTACAATGGCCTTAGTAATTAATGTTATCTTATTGCGGTCAATTAGGCAGAACCTTCATATGTGTGGAAAATGCCAGAATGCATTTGCTGTCTTGAGTGCATGAACACCAGTTGTATTGTTCCACATGATATTGGTCTCTGGCCCTCGAGCCTGGCTGCAGTGCAACTAGGCAAGACCTAGAACTTGACACACTGACCCTATAGAATATTTTTTACTGTCCCATTTATCTTTGGTTTTAATCCTCCTATGTCAGTTTTTTTAAAATACAACCTGTATTAGGTTTTATATTGATGCTGATTCTGTTGTAACAGAACTTAACTAAATTTGGTGTCCCCCCCCCATCCTTTTCTAACGTCAAACTCCAAAAGGAGATACCAAACATTTATAGTGAGTACCAACTTACATTTCTGTCAAACAGTTCAAAAACTTGTTGCATTTTTGCATATCTTTGGTCCGTGTGTTCCAAAATTGCATCTAAATCCTTTTATTTCTGATGTTTCTAAATGAATCTGACAGCACCAAAATTGTAGCTATCTCGTTTTGGTGCTTGATGTTAGAAAAAGATAGGGAGGGACCAAATTCAGTTAAGTTCTGTTACAACAGAATCAGCACCATTGTCTTTATGATGTGGAGCTGATAATCATCTAGTTTCGGGTATGCCAGCCCCAGAAGATCCATTCACCTGCACATCACAACAAATGTTCTATATCTTTTAATTCTATAGTTTCCACTTCCATGTTACAGTATTAACATACTGTGGTGTTAGACAGATTCATGATATACAGATACTTGTTAGTGTTATAGTAACTTGTGAACACCACATCTCTAGAAAAGCAGTGCAATTGTTACTTATTGAGCCTGAGTAGTTTTTATCTCTTTTTATTTGTTAATTTATAAACTTTTTAGAGTGTGAAAATGCTCTGTAGTGCTCCTAAGTGGCTTGTTTTACTTTGGTGTGTGTGTGTCTTTGTGCATCCATAATTTGCCTGCATTTATCCATAGTGATGCCTACAAATGTCTGGACCTATTATCACTAGATCTCTCTTGAGCTAATCTGTCTGCATATTTATTACCCACCAAGACACACTATTGTGCATCTAGTAGCTGTCAGGTAAGCGAGCACTCTCCAAATCAATCTGATTCTTGTAGACTTGACACCAGACATGCTTTGGAGTCTGCTGTCAAGGTCTTCGCTAAAGGTTGTCACTGCAGATAAGGGTCATTTATCCCTAACATCATTATCTAAAATTTCTTGTATGCAGATCAGTACTACATACATTTCTGTCTGATTCAGTTTTATATATGCAAACCCTTGTTATAATAAACAATGGGCCATCCTATAGTCACTATATACAATGGTGGCCCCTATATTTAAGAACAATTTATCTTTTTGTCACTTTTGACTAAACCACTCCTTCATTGACAGAGCCATATAATTTGAGTATTATTGAAGTTTCCATTATCTTATTGAAATTTCTATAGGACAGGTAGATTTTCTTTTGTAAAAAGCACTATTGTCATTATTTTCTAAAGAATATTTCTACATTTGACTTGATTCAAGTTCTCAGATTCACAGAATTTAAGCTACTCTTTCCATGTTTTAAAGTAACTACTTTATATTTGAGGTTAAGTTCTGTCCGTTCTAGACTGCCAAAATCTGTGTTCTCATCAAACTACAGTATGTACTTCTTTTAATTAAGTATTTAAAATAAATAACTGAACTGCAAAATAACAAATTATGTTGGAGACAATAAAAATTTGTTCTTAATTAAAGCAAGCAAGTCCCTAAGGGCAAGCATAAATGTCTCCAATGTGGTAAGTCTTAAAAGTTACTTGGAAATTTTAATAATAGTGACCAGGAAAACACTTGCAGGTGGCTAATGACACACTTAGAATAACAATAAATGTATTTAAGTAATTCAGTAGCTTTTCAATATAATAATTTTTTACTATATAGTAATTTAGTTTTTTTTATTATTTTCATATTTTTCGCTTTTTAGTGTAACTTTCTCTTCTATCTTTAAAAATTGAATTTATAAAAGATACTAACAATAGTACTTAGTTATTATAGTGTGAAGTGTTCATTGATCTAGGTACAAAATAGGTTTTAAATGCAAATCTTACTATTGTGAATTTTATAAATAACTATAAAATGACAGTAGGGACATCTAGGTTATATACTTTGGTCTGGTTAATTGATTATTTTTTGTGCAAGTGTTTATCCAGTTACTTTTTTCTTTTATAATACCTATAGTCCTATATGTTCTTTTAATGAATAAAAAATTATAAATAATATGAATCGAACCGTTCTTGATGGAACTATGTGATAGAATATGCTTTAATATTGCATGAATTTAAAAAAATACACTTCTCTTTGTAACACACTAAATATACATTATAATTTTCTAGTATCTATATAATTCTATAGATAGAGAGGTCAGTTTAGGAATTTTGTCCAATATTTTCGCATCATGGCTTCTATTATTCAATATTTTTAAATAATAGTTACTTTAAAAATATGCCAGACAGTTTAAATTTTATGAGGGCAATTTGAGGCAATATTTTCTAAAAGAAATAAAAATTATTCAAATCAGTTCACATTTACAGATGTAAGACGTGTGACCTAATTGAAAAAAAAAAAAAACATAAAAGCATACCAATTGTTAAGAGCCTTATCCAAAGCACCTTAAAAATAATCTTAACAAAAGAACTATTGACTGAATTGTTGAGAAACTGTTATCAATACCTTTATTGTTATTCTAGGTATGACTCATTGGTTATCTGCAAATGTTAACATTGTCCCTATTGTTAAAACTGATTTGCCTGCCTTTTGATTAAGAACAGTTTTTTTTACAGTCCATACCTCACCTATACAGACCCCATGGAAAATTTATGGCAGAATGTTAAAAGCTTGTTCACCATCTTCAATATTAGCTATATTATAATAGAACATAATTCATTGTTACTGTTATGCCTGTAATTAACGGGCCACCAATGTAATAGCCAATTCTTTGTGTATAGCCCTTTCACATGGTTAGATGATGCGTCAACATCATCATCAATTCATGCAGGTCCACTGCTGGGCATGAAGTACTCTTTAAAAAGGAGGAACTTGTCATAATCTTCGCGCTTGGCCGACCTCTTAGAGATTGCAATAGATTTTGTTTAATTTACAAGATAACGCTGCTGCCTGTTCTTCATACATCCATGTGAATATATATAGAATAACACTATTATTTTGCCAGTGCCACACAGCATGATGTGTATTATTATTTTATTATACATAAATCTATACTATTATAAAATTGTTAATGTCAAATTTTCAAAAATCAAAGATAATTAAAAAACAAACTACTCAGATTGACTAATTAAGGGCTCCTGAAACCGAATCCGTCGATGTTTGTTTGTTCGGGCTTCACGCAAAAACCAGCGTGTAGCTTTTGATTAAACCATTACAGTCTTAAAGGTACTATTCATCATTATCATCAACATTTCAGCCCGTAGTTGTCCACTGCTGAACATAGGCCTCTCCAATTGAATTCCAACGCGATCGCTCCATAGCCACTTGCATCCAGCGATCTTCACCAGGTCGTCGGTCCATCTCGTAGGTGGCCGTCCCACACTGCGCTTGCTAGTACGTGGTCTCCATTCAATGACCTTTTTGCCCCATCGGCCATCCGATCTTCGCGCTATGTGGCCTGCCTATTGCCACTATAGCTTGCTTATCCTACGGGCTATGTCAACGACTGGTTCTTCGACAGATCTCCTCATTTAAAGGTACTATTCCGACTTAAATATTGCTGCATGTTTCATCAAAATCGGTCCAATAGAATTGAAAATACAGTTTGGTCCCTGTTTTAGCCGCCGTTAAGGTATGAGAGGTCAAGTAAAAGTGGTTTTTAGGCTTATAAATCTATGATCAAGGAGTATAATTGATTATTACATAGTGTTTGTGGATTAAGCCTTTCATATAATCAGTGCTGTAATCCCTCCAGTGATTCAATATAGATATGTTGAAGTGTTTATACAAGAAACCCACTATATTCGTTCGACTATAGAAAAGTACTAACTTTTACGCGCGGTTCCACTAACGTGAATGTTGGTTTTCCGCTACATGGGAAGCCCCGAAACAATCATAGATTTATATAAAAGCCACAAAACCACTTTCACTTGAGCTCTCGTACCTTAACGGCGGCTACTAAAACAGAGATCAAGCTGTATCTTTAATTCTATTGGATCAATTTTGATGAAACATGCCGCAGTATTTAAGTCTAAATAGTACCTTTAAGACTGTAACAATTTAACCAAAATGTACCTGCTGGTGTTTGCGTGAAGCCTGAACACACATGGATGGATTTTGTTTCAGAAGCCCTTAATTAGTCAATCTGAGTAGTTTGTTTTTAAATACCTTTGATTTTTGAAAATTTGACATTTAACAATTTTGTAATAGTATAGATAGATTATCTTGTGGCTAGTGATTGCTTGTTATCAGAGTCAAGGTGTGAAGTGACCAGGCAATTCCCATGTCTTTCAAGATGCAGCTTATAGGCTACATTGAACTTTTCTATTTCCTCTCTAATAGGAGGAATATACAAGTATTCATGAACTTCCGAGTTCCTTATGAACCAAGGTGATTAGCCAATTGCAAAGTGGGAATGGATAGGTCAAACAGTGTGCAGAATAGATGGTGACTAAATTTTTTGGCTGCACCTAGAATACTCTTTTATTGCACACTAGTTTACATATTTGGGTAAAGTATTATGTTATAGTGGCTTAAGAGTGTACATTGATGGTCCAGTGGTGTTAGGCAGTACTCGTGATCGAAATGTCGTGGGTTTGATCCTCATCTCGTACCATGGGGCTATTTCAAACATCATGTAAGATGTACATTGTTGACAACAATACTTAACCAAGAAGGAAAACTTTGTGAGGTTATGTGCATGCCTGTATTGGTGATGAAGTTTAACAATTCTCAATAGACCAGCATGATAGACTTAGGTCTTATCCATCTAGATTAGCCCCCCTAGCCGGCCTAGGGGGGAGTCCGTGCCTCAGTAGTAGAGACAAATATGAACTAAGGACAATTATAATGGAAGTACATATAGGTCAGTTTTATTGAAAATTAATTTCATCCAGACAAACTTCCTTCTATTCACATATAAATTTTTAGATGCAAAAGGCTCAAAACCATTATGTTTGTGTGCTTCACAAAAGTACCACACCAAGGTTTAATAAACAAAACGCAAATGCATCTAGATTTATTACGAATATTAACACGAGCCTGTATGTATGAACCGAATAAAAAGTTAAAACCGTGATTCAGAACCACGCTCATACACGAACATCGCCAACCAGACTCAACAAATAAGGACAACATTACATACAATATTAATAAGCAAAGAACTGTTGAATATTTTTTACCAAATTTTATTATTTTTGAAGTCCTTTTTGTGGACTACACTTAACAGACAATTGTTTTGTTGTTCTATTATACTAATGGCCATCATTTTTAGCTATTAATTTAGACCGATCTCGATACCAAATTTTGTATTTCTTCCAAATCAGGGACACCCTGATCTCTTGAGATTTTCTCTTATAAAATTCGTGTTTCCAGCACTGATTTTTTCCATTTTGTCTTTAGAGTAAAATGTACATTTGTTTTATTATTATTAAGCCACAATTACCTAATAGGAGATACCTGTATTAAATCTAATTAAAGCTGTTAGCGACACTGCCATCAGCGGTGTGTAAATCCATATTTTTTTTTCAGTTGTATCAAAATAATTGTTCATAATAAAGTATTTTGAAACTGAATTCTTATTTATTTTTCTACGTATTATAACAATTAAAAAGGTTAACAAAAGAATTCTTGTCTTATTCATCCCCATACCACTTTGAAGATTTGGATCCAACCTTGAAGGGCACAAGTGGACCTGGTCGGCCAGGGGTGTGGGCTTAGACATAATTTTTCCTCTACACAGGTTCACCCTGACATCAAGCTGCCAGTTCTGTACTTAGTTGATTCCATCATCAAGAATGTCGGAGGTGCATATACGGTCAAGTTTTCACAAATCATCGTCAACATGTTTACACGGACCTTTAAACAGGTAATCATACAGTTTAAACTTGGCTTTTTTATATTCCCTATTAACAAAACTCTTCAAAACACCTTCCTTATCACAATCACACTTCTAGTGAATAATCCCTATTAACAAAACACCTTACTACAATCACACTTCTAGTGAATATTCCCTATAAACAAAATTCTTTAATACACCTTCCTTATCACAACCACACTCCTTGTGTCACATCATTATAGCAACACTTAAGCAATGAGCAGCTTGAGTTGTAAGGTCTCGATGTTAACTATAGTATCCTCATTTGCATGTCACCAATCATAGGCTCTTGTCTGATACTTTCCAATCATCCTGGAAATATCATTGAACTGTCTAATAGATGCAATCATCATCATTGAACTGTCTAATATGTGATTGCACCTATTAGATAGTTCAGTCATTCATCTGCAACTGTTTCTAGGATTCATTGATGACTGATTGGTACAGTGGGCAGTGATGACTCCTGGGTTCGAACCTGGTAGGGACAAATTTTGTGTGATGAGCACAAATGTATCAGAGTCATGCACCTATTTATCTATTTATGTATAGTATTTATCTATATATGTATGTATATCTAGTACCCAAGATACTATCCTAGTGTGGGACTATATCAGTGTATTATTATTTTTTTCTATTTATTCTGTTGGTCTTTAATTTCTTCTCCTGGTGTCAAGCTCCATTGCACATTTTGTAAATATTAAACAATGATTTATCTCGTTTCATCCATCACTAAATTTCTAGTAGAAATATTACACAAATAAAAATCTTATAATTGGTTGCTTTAAACATTTTTCTTTTGTTAGGTGGACGAGAAGATAAGGTCGCAGATGTTCAAGCTGCGCGAGACTTGGCACGATGTATTCCCTGCCTCCAAGTTGTACCAGTTGGATGTCAAAGTGAGCCTGATCGACCCAGCATGGCCGATACAGGCCCACCCACAGCAGTCAAACATCCATGTAAATCCCAGTTTTCTGAAAAAGGTGTTTTTATTAGTTGATTATTGTTTTAATGTTTGATTTAGTTTTAGCTTATTGCGCCATCCCCTGCTTCAGCTAAACTTAGCTTTAGCGCTGTATCATATCCAAGCGCATGCCTACTACACTGTTACATATATTACTATACTATTATATATACTACTATAGTATTATATATACTACTGTAGTATTATATATACTACTGTACTAGTATATACACTACTAGCTTTTGCCCGCAGCTCCGCCCGCGTGAATGTGTTTTCCGCAACATCCCGACACAATCATAGATTCATAGTCTATGAACCACTTTTACTTGACCTCTCGTACCTTACCGGCGGCTACTACACTCCGCGACAAAAGTATAGACCACCCCCCTAATTTCGTAATATTCAATGTTAAATTGTAGATA
>WUAW01000829.1:23866-34460 GCA_017165845.1 Thaumetopoea pityocampa | reverse complement strand
TGTGGGAATGCAATGAGGATATTTAATACTTTTGAACCTTATAAAATGGCGGCGTCGTGATTCGCCTCCCGACACGTCTCATTGCCCGCGGAGGCGAAATGTGGGCTGCGGATAGCCACTTCGCTACATCAAACGATCGTAGCAGGTGGAAAGAAGTGGTGACTGCCTACCCCAATGGGAAAGAGGCGTGACTGTATGTATGTACATATGTAGTATGTACTGTGGTCTCTGCCTACCCTTATGGGATGTCGGCGTGAGTGTATGTATGTACATATGTATGTAATTTATATATTTAATATGTCCCACCGCATAAGATATATATCTTCTGTGAACTGGAAAGAATCGGTTTTATTTGTAAATTGTTACATTTACAGCAGATGAAAATAATACATACATACAAACACGCCGATATCCCATAAGGCTAGGCTGAGTCCATAGTACTACATACATACATATAGTCACAGTGCTTTTCCCATTGGGGTAGACTGAGACCACTTCTTTCCATCTGCTATGAACGTTTAATGTAGCAAATGTATTGAAAGGAATAGACGTCACTTGGAAGACATAATTTATAAAAAGTAAAATCCGCAGTCCCCTCTTACGTTTATAAAATTAAAAAAATATTCTAAGATATTTGTTTATTTTTAATTTAATTTTGATATCGAAAATTTTCCGCTGGGCACCCTTTATAACTATCATAGGTCAGACTAGGCGGTACGTACTTGGATCCCGTACGTACCTTTACCTTCCATTTTTTAAAACATTTTTTAAAACGATTTTTTTAAAATTCGAAATTTGAATTAGGACCGGTTTCAAATTATATACAGTCTTAAAGATTACTATTCCTACTTAAATACTGCGGTATTTCCGATCAAAATCGGCACAATAGAATTGAAGATACAGCTTGATCCCTGTTTTAGTAGCCGCCGTTAAAATATGAGAGGTCAAGTAAAAATGTTTCTTAGGCTTTTTATATAAATCTATGATTGTGTCGGGATTTCCCATTAACGGAAAATCGACATTCACGCGAGCAGAGCCGCGGGCAAGTGCTATAATATTTTTCAAAAATTTTAACTGGAATATACTTCTTTACCAATATAGGGACCGAAACATTTTTTTGTCTTCCACTTTGAAAAAATTATGCAAATACTAATGGATAAATATTGACGGTGTTTTTGCTCATTTATTTATTATATAGTTTATAATAGGATTTAGACTATGTTTTATTGCAGTCGGTTAAACGCAAGAGAAGTTATGATATTACAATTTTTTTTAATTAAATTTATGAATCCAAGGATCCCTGAGAAAGTTTCCGAGTTAGTAATCGTTTTACGCAGGCGAAACCGCGGGCAAAATCTAGTAATAAACAATATTATTTGTGTTACTTTCTAAGGATCATAAAAGTAGCAGAATATTCTCGCAAGTGATAGAGCGCCATTAACTTATTAAATTTATTGGTTTACGTTGCTGTCACTTGTGCAACATACATTTGAGTTATTATTATGTGATAAAGTATTTGCAGATAATGATGAAATCTGTTTCCAAGTCGAGTCAAGGGTTGTGCGTTCGAATCCCGGTCCCGTACCACTGAGTTATTATTTGTAATGCATGTACGGTCTACATTGTAGACACCAATTTACTTAATGGAGAAGGAAACTTCGTGAGGAAACCTACATGCCCGCATGGGTGTGTGAAGTCTACCAACCCGCAATAGGCCAGCGCAGTAGACTACGGCCTAATCCTCCTTCTGATCAGGGGGGGTCCGTGCCCCTGTAGTGGTTAGATATGGACTGGGGATGATGATGTGTTTCCAAGTTATATAGTTTTACTAGCTTTTGCCCGCGGCTCCGCCTGCGTGAATGTCGGTTTTTCGCAATGTGGGAAGTCCCGACACAATTACAGATCTATATAAAAACTCTAAGAACCACTTTTACTTGATCTCTCGTACCTTAGCAGCGGCTACTAAAACAGGGATCGAGCTATATCTTCAATTCTACTGGACCGATTTTGATAAAACATATCGTATTGATTAAGTCAGAATAGTAACTTTTATATTGTAATAGTTTAATCAAAATCTACTAGCCAGTTTTTGTGTGAAGTCCGAACAAATAAACAAAGAAACAAAGAAAGAAAGATCGACGGGTTCTGTTTCAGAAGCCCTGAATTAGTCGATCTGAGTAGTTTTCTTTTAATTTCTTTGATTTAAAAAAATGACATTTAACTATTTTATAGATAGGTAGATTTATATAGAATGCATTGTATATCCTATAGACCTTTTCTCAAATTCCATATTCCTTGCTCAAAATACCTTTCCTACCTCATCGGTTTTGCGTGGGAACGCAATGAGGAACTCTAATCACTTTGAATCTTACAAAGCCCACGACAAGAATCACGTCACCGTCGTGGTTCACCACCCGACACGTCTCGTTGCCCGCACGGGCGAAAAGTGGGCCACGGTAGCCACTTTGCTACATTAAACGATCACGGCAAGTGGAAAGAAGTGGTCTTTGTCTACCCCAATTTTTCGGTCGTTCAGTGGCTAGTGTAGTAGTAGTACAGACCAGGGTTCGATTCCACGCCTGATAACCAAAGACTGTATGTATGTATTATCATTGATATGATCTAATTAACATTTAATTTAAATTTATCATTATTTGACGGAATTATTAACTATATAATTGAATAATAAAAATATTTCTTTAATTTAACATAAGCCACTCATGTCGTTGTCCTTCCCGCGGATAGATGTAGAAGACTATTACCCCCTAACACTCTCCTCCATTTACTATTGTATAACCCTATCTGCTCTCACGACACTCATTGGATTCCGTCCATCTATGAATGTACTAGTACACTGGTGATTTAGTGGTGCTAGACACGCTTTGCGATCGAAAAGTCGTAGATCCGATCCTGGTTCCATACCATGAGTAACTTCTAATTCATGTACGGTCTACATTGTAGAGATCAATATACTTAATGGAGAAGAAAAACTGAAGCAACCTGCATGCCCGCATGGGTGTGTGTAGGCTACCACCCGCACTGGGTCGGCGTGGTAAACTACTATCCCTCTCCTGATTAGGAGAGGTCCGTAGCCCTGCAGTGAGGACGAATATGGGCTGGGGATTATGAATATCACATTGAAATATTTACTCATCTAATCAATTACACAACAAAGTTATGAGCAAATTCCACGTGACCTGATATTTCTCATATCTATCAATACTTAACTCCAAAGTATTTATATTTGAAAACTTCTCTTTCTACGCAGACACGATAAAGTCATTTTAACTTCATACGTCGAATAATAAGATCGAGCCTTTGAAACTTCGAAGGCGTGGAGCTCTGATTTTATAATAATATTTAATATGTGGTTATATATGGCTTGTAGTGAATAAAATCTATCTATAAAATAAAATTTTAAATGGCAAATTTTCCAAAATCAAAGATATTTAAAAACAAACTACTCAGATCGGCTAATTAAAGGCTTCTGAAGTCAAATCCGTCGATGTTTGTTTGTTTTTTTGTCTGGCTTCACGCCAAAACCAGCGGTTAGATTTTGGTTAAATAGAGTCTAAAAGTATTTCGACTTAAATAATGCGGCACGTTTCATAAAAATCTGTTCAGTAGAATTGAAGATACAGCTTGATCCCTGTTTTAGTAGCCGCCGTTAAGGTACGAGAGGTCAAGTAAAAGTGGTTCTATGGCTTTTTATATAGATCTATGATGGTCGGAATTTCTCATGTAACGGAAAACCGACATTCACGCGGGCGGAGCCACGGGCAAAAGCTAGTATTTAATATGTGATTATATACAGCTTGTATAGAACAAAATTTATTTCACAAAAACGTGTGACGTAAGTTTTTATATGTTAATTAGTTGTAAAATTCCATCTATTTAGCTGATAGAAATCAAGATGTGAAATTTATATTAAAATTTATATTATAATCATTATTGTTCTATCTACTCTAATCTCATGTACAAATGTAAAATAGTTGCAATTGTAGTTAACACTCTGTATGCGGACACGGTTTTCCATGTATTTGAACGTGTAGCGAGCAAATCCAGGGCTTTCGCGTGCTGGTCAATTTGATCATTTACGAATGTTATCGATATAAAGGAACTTAATTTTGTAAATAAAAGATTGACTAATTAATTACATATAAGGTTATTGCGGAACGGTGATTACAGTCTTCCGCTTTCAACGTGCGTTATTTTTTGAACTGTAACCATAGTCTCCCGCATGCAATGTGTTAACTTATACAAATCACATCCAGTAGAACGCCATACAAAATTATTGAAAATAGAAACATCGGGAAACTATAGTAAATTTTTATGTATCATTTTTATTGTTGCATCAGCACAGTAATCGAATGCAAATCACCTCCAGCCCGATCGACGAGGACGTAAAATTTGAGCGACTGCGAGGTCCACACGTGCCGGGCTTCAATATGAAGACTTACAGGCATCACGTCCCAAACCAACTGACGTCAGATTATCGCGGACTGTTATATTCTGTATATTTTCAAAAAGACTTTTTTCTAAATGAAACTATTTTTTTTATTTTATAGTCCTCATTATGTAAGGGCTATTGAATTATAGTGAAAGTACATCACAATCCTGACACAATACTCACGCCTCATCTACATAAAATTTATGCATCTTTAAAATTAAAATTATTTTCATAACCCGTCGTATAATGCACGTAGACTATATTAAGTAAGCTCTAATTTTTTATTTATTTATTACACTTTACCCTGTTAGAGCTTTTTAGCCTCTGTAGTCGAACTAGGCGTAGCCTATATCTCGATTTACAGCATCAATCCCCTCTTAGTAAATATTAGTCAACATGTAAGTTGTCATTATGAATTCACTTTGTTTCAACATTTAAAGATAGATGGCAATACTGTCGTGTTCACACGCGATATGGTTTTGTTACAAATTATTTTGCAAAATTTTTCAATTACGATACTTTCAAACAACACAACAAATTAACACGTCTGACTATTTATTAATCTATTCATTAATTTTTGAAAACCCTTCTTGCTATTATACTTCAATTTAAAGTTTGTACCAGCAGTTTCAAATAAAACGGGAAGGGATTAAACTTTCAATATTCAAAAGCTCGGAGTAAATATTACTTCGAGTGTCTTTGGTAGAAGGGCCGACACAGGCTCTCGTGGTTAATCTGCATGTAACTTGCAATACTCTGTGCGTCCAAAGGTGAAATAAAATATGTATATATTATTACAAAATTGTTAAATGTCAAATTTTCAAAAATCAAAGATATTTAAAAACAAACTACTCAGATATCAACTAATTAAGGACTTCTGAAACCAAATCCGTCGATATTTGTTTGTTTGGTTTTTCGGGGTTCACGCAAAAACTAGGGATTAGATTTTAATTAGACTATTACAATCCCAGTTGTACCACTCAGTTTTTTTGATACCAATGTAGATATCAATGTACTCAACTTCGTGGGGGAATCTTCATGTCCGCATAGATGTGTGAAGTCTACCAACCCGCATTAGGCCAGCGTGGTAGACTACGGTCTAATATGCCTCTTCTGATCAGGGGAGATCCGTGCCGCTTTAGTGGGGACGAATATGGACTGGGAATGATGAAGCATATCAAAGCACTCAGAACAATCATATAAGAGGAGTGGACCGCTCGAAGTGCAATTTTTGCGATTCCTTCTTAAAAGAAACTGTATAACACTCATTGAAGTTTAATGCATTACCGTTTCAAATAAAATGGAAAAGGATTAAATGTTCAAAGTGATCTTTGGCACCAAAGCAGATACGGGTTTGGTGAATCCGCCTGACAGTCGTAACACTTCATTCATTTAAATGTAAAATGAAAACTACATATAAGCATTTAAGCATGAGATGTGCTTAATTGATGACTAATTCATTCAGTGGCAATGACCCTACTCTCTGTATCAATTGATCCTAGGTTCGAAGCATGGTGGGGACCAACTTTGTGTGATGAGCACAAATGTTTGTACTCAAGTCATAGACGTATCTATCTATTTATATATTTCATTTATCTATAAAATTATTTATCTAGTACCCAAGATACAGAGGATCCTGGTTTGGGACTAGACCAATGTATGTATGTGAGTGACCAGTATATAATTATTATTAAATTAAATATGTACATTCAGTACAAAATAATAATATTTATTGAAAGTGGGCGTGCGATATACGGCGCGATGACTCCACTGCGCGCTGAAAAACAGCACGCGGCGCCCCACTGGATGTCAGTGTAGGGCGCGAACCTGAAACCAAACATATATTAAGTGATCAACGAATCACTGACGACGGTCAATTCAATTGGGAACGAAATATCTGATTTTTCTTTCAAATATTGGTATATGTTTTATTTCAGGTTTGCGCCCAACACCGACATCCAGTGGGGCGCCTCGTGTTGTTCTTCAGCGCGCAGTGGGGTCATCGCGCGGCACATCGCACGCCCACACTCAATAAATATTTATAAGTATTTTGTAGTGAATATACATATTTAATTATATATTTTTAATTAGTTGAATAACTAACACAGGTTGTGTTTTTTTTTATCTCATTAGATATTATTAATTTAAATAAGTTACTTTATACTAATAAATAACAGAAGTAAAGTATCGCTGGTCTTATTCTATTTACGTCACACATTACTTAATTTCATATTAAGACAGACGGATTTCCTTGTCGATTAGTGTAATATGAGAATGGAAATATTAATTAATCAGATCGGAAACGAACGGCTGACCTAATAACAAAATGAAAGGAACGGTAATAAGATAAATATGGTGTTCACAACAACACGAGTAAGGAAACTACTAATTTGGTAGGAATTTTCTTCACATTTACTCTTTGAACATCGATAAAATATATAAAAATTATTATAATATAATAAATATTAAAAATTATATTTTTTTAATTGTAAGCTTTGCTTACAATTAAAAAAATATATGTACTTGTTTTTGAAGTAAGCAGTAATGATCAATAATAGTAAATTAAGCTTATAGTTGTTTAAATGTATTTCGTATAACATATATATTTCATATAATAGATGTCTATAATAGATTTCATATAATAGACATCTATAACATATTTCATAAAATCTATGTGTTAGTAAAAATAATACAATAGCTTTATTGTAAGGCTTTAAGAGTAATTTAAGTTCAATCACCCTTAGTCATACGCCCCAAGTGAGAAATAACCATAATTTCTTTGTAACATTCAATTGCTGTTTTTCGGTTGAATATTCTTCTAATACTCCGAACATGGATTTCATTGAACAGGTAACGAAAAAAGGAAAGTTTTTAAGAATTGTCTATAGCAGCATTTTGATTTTTTATCCGTTAAATTATTTAATAAGTAACTGCATCGCAAAAATATAGTATATCAATATCATATATTATACATACGGTCAGTTTAGAAGTATCCTGCATGAACATTCAAGTGGCATATCCTTGTTGACGGAATTGGACTGGATGCCCAGCCAGGTGTACTGTTCGCTATACTGCAGCGTGAAAAGCTGTAGCTTCCATCTACGAGGACGTCATGATTCCGTTTGGCGCAGGCGCAAATCAATGGCCCGGGGCTTTATGATACGGGCGAACCGGAATTACGATGATTCGATATTCAAATAAAAGTTCTTCGTCACTATGAATATCGGTCGGCTATATTAAAATATTTTCCTTGGTCGTTATTAAAAAATATTGCTGGCCGGCATTCGTCGAGATTCCAGTGGAAACACCTACATACGCCTGGAATTTTTCATTGTAAAATGAGAGGCGTATTGGGGCAGACCAAAGGCATTTAATGTCACGGGTGACCCCATATTAAAATATTTCATAATGACACTTACACAAGCTACTATTATACTTATACAAGCTGAGTCATGCATTTTATCGCATTATGACGACAGATCGGTGTGTGACAGTGTCAGTGACCCTGGTTCCTGTACCAATTGGTACCGGGTTCAAATCCTGAGACAAACGTTGTGTAATATTGGATGAATGTTTATCTATATATGTNAACTTACACAAGCTACTATTATACTTATACAAGCTGAGTCATGCATTTTATCGCATTATGACGACAGATCGGTGTGTGACAGTGTCAGTGACCCTGGTTCCTGTGCCAATTGGTACCGGGTTCAAATCCTGAGACAAACGTTGTGTAATATTGGATGAATGTTTATCTATATATGTATTAGCATTTAACTATATAAGTAAGTAGGTATATCGTTGTCTAGTATACCCAGGATACAAGAAATCCTAATTTGCTACATTACTGTGTCTGAAAAAAAATATTTCAGCAATATTTTACATACATATACACTCACGCTGATATCCCATAAGGGTAGGTAGAGACCATAGTACATACCACGTACATACATAGGGTCACGCCTCTTTCCCATTGAGGTAGACAGAGACCCCTTCCTTCCACATGTTACGATCGTTTGATGTAGCAAAGTGGCTATCCGCAGCTCACATTTCGCCTCCGCGGGCAATGAGACGTGTCGGGTGGCAAACCCCGATGCCGTCATTTTATAAGGTTCATAAGTATTAAAGTTCCTCATTGCATTCCCACGGCGTAATGGAGAGGAAAGGAAATAGGATGAGGTGGGAAAGGTGTATTGAGAAAGGAATATGGAATTTAGATGAAGGACTATAGGATATAGAATACTACTATCTCGGAAGGAGTAGGAAGAGAGAGTAGTAGCTCGGTGGGCCGGGGTCGCTTACCCGTATACTTAAGTCTATTTGCCGGACAGGCTAAAAGACTAAGTACTCCCTGACCTTAGCAATATTTTATTTTATTAATACGAGTATTAAAAAAACAGAGAATTCCACATTATTTAATTTAATAATAACAATGTCTTACGGGATATTAGATTAGCAACATCTCAGGAATACGTCTTTTCTCAAAAATTTTCAGGTGAACTGCTCAGATTAAATATTTACAGAATGAATTTTCAAAATTCCTTTAGCAATGCTCACATACGTTATATATGCAAATTCTCAGTAAAGTTTTGTGCTTCTAAGCCCATCGCTTTAGACTGTATAGTCTATTAGTCAAAGGTTTATTAAATGGGTTTATTAATGTTTATTAATTAGTCAAAGGTTTAGGTCAGAGAGTACTTAGTCTTGCCTGTACGGCAAATAGACTTAGGTATACGGGTAAGCGACCCCGGCCCCCCGATCTACTATTGTCTCTTCCTACTCCTTCCGACATAGTAGTATCCTATATCCTATAATCCTATTCAAAAATTCCATATTCCTTGCTCAATATACCTTTCCCACCTCATCCTTTTTCCCTTCTTCTCCATTAAGCCGCGGGAACGTAATAAGGAACTTTAACATTGCCTTATAAAATGGCGGCGTCGTGGTTCGGCACCCGACATGTCTCGCTGCCCGCGGAGGCGAAGTGTGGACTGCGGATAGCCACTCTGCTACATTGAACGATCGTAGCAGGTGGAAAGAAGTGGTCTCTGCCTACCCCAACGGGAAAGAGGCGTGACTGTATGTATGTCTCTGCTTACCCTTATGGGATATCGGCGTGAGTGTATGTATATATGTATGTATGTTTATTAAATGGACTATTTGTTAGCCATCTCAAGTTATAAATTAAATATTTATAACATGCATTTTTGCTTTATAGTGCCAGCAGGAAAATAGCGTCACTCCATTTTTGCTTTATAGTGCCAGCAGGAAAATAGCGTCACTCCATTTTGGTTTTATAGTACCAGCAGGAAAATAGCGTCACTCCATTTTTGCTTTATACTGCCAGCAGGAAAATAGCGTCACTCCATTTTTGCTTTATAGTTCCAACAGGAAAATAGCGTCACACCATTTTTGTTTTATAGTGCCAACAGAAAAATAGCGTCACTCCATTTTTGGACTTCAAACCAAGTCTTCATTTAAAAAAATCCGTTAATTTAACGATAAAATTCCGGTATATATTGGGTGCTTTGGCGTTATATAACAATTAGCATATTGACTAAGCGACAGTTACCGCAAGCTTATTGCCTTAAAGAATACGCTTATTTTGCAACCTCAGTTACAGTTTTATCCCGACGTTTCAATATTGTTTATGATGATTGATGATACATAAAACAGCACCAAATTTACGTATCACAATGAACTAATATAAAATATGTAACATGCCACTTAGAGGCGTTTATTTTAATAGCCCTGTCGGTGGCTACCCACTGATCGAAAATAAACGAAACGTCGTCCGGCCAACAAGGACACCGCTCGCGACCCACCCGACAGTAGTTCACTCGTGAACGAATGATAGTAGTGTCAGTGAGACTAACGAGATCACTTGTCGTCGCAGCGTTCGTCGTCCAGATATTCGATACACGAGTACATCGGTGTTGTAGTGGTAATAGATACGACTCCCGATCGAAAGATTAGCGGGTTCGATCCGGGTCCCGAATCACTGAGTTATTTCTTATTGGTGTACGTTGTACATTGTAGACACTAATGTACTCAACGGAGAAGGAAAATTTTCTGAAGAAACCTCCATGCTCGCATGAGTGTGTGAAGTCTACCAACCCGCACTAGGCTAGCGTGGTAGACTAC
>WUAW01000822.1:21566-42933 GCA_017165845.1 Thaumetopoea pityocampa | reverse complement strand
TGCGTGTGCGTGCGTGCGCGTGTGTGTATGTGCATGCGCGCGCGTACGTACCTCCCGTTCGGCTTCCTCGATGGCCTTCTTCAATTTGTACTGGTGCAGGATGATCTCCCGGCGGCGCGCCTGCTCCTGCTTGCGCGCGAGTTTCTGCTCGGCGGCGGCCTCGTCACGCGCGCGCCTCGCCGCCGCCGCGGCGTCTGCGCGCGCGCGCGCGTCTTCCGCGCGCTGCCGCCGCTGCAGTGACATCAGCATTATCCGCTCCTTCTTACGCTCCATCTCCTCTGCCGAGTTCTGACAATACACACACATATGTTCACTTGTTGTAGGGCAAAACACTTATTACACGACAAAAAAAATCGCTAAAATTGAGGTTACATAATCTAATTAAGCTTACATTTAAAATGTTTCAAATCAAGCATATTTTCGATATCATATGACCAATGACAATCAATGACATCATCATGATCATGTTGAAGGCCACTGTTGAACAACCCCCTCCATAATAGAAAGGGGATTTATCATAATCTATATGCCTGACAGATATCTATGGAATTTTTTAAAGTATGTTGTTGGTGCCTGTTGCATTATGCCGCATCGACGGCAAAGACACCAGAGGGATGCGGGGATCGCACCAGTTAAAACAACTCGGCGTTTACCTCATCTACTGTCCCGTTGCCCAACCACAGGAGTCACGATAGCATTACACTGCCGTGATGTGTGTCCCTCGGTCGGTTCTCGCGTCATTCGTGGGAGCCGTGGGTAATACAATTTAAATTGACGCTATTATTTTGCCGGCGGCGCACAGCGTATCCTGCTGTATTTAGTACATGTATAAAAATCAGTCATCGTGGGACACCCGTCAACAAGAAGCTCCCTACGAATTTTCACTCCTTTATATTCTGTCTAGAAAGCGCTTACGGGCGCAATATACGCTTTAGAGTCAATGAAATATGTTTCATCGCCGTGTTTGTGATACACCACTTTTTGTGCGTTAGTTCTCCATACCAAACATGCGTTATAAAGCTTCACTTTGAACGGAGTTTTAGCGGTCACCCGAGTGAAGCATCACTCGAAGTTTTATTTTAACATTATATATTGTTTATTGTAATGTTTAATATATTTGGTGGTGTTTTGTGTATTCATCGTCAATAATCGTGAACAATATTGAAACATTGTAATAAAACTGTAACTGACATAGCAAAGTGACCATATTGTTTCAAACCTGTGGATAGTCCTGCCCAACCAATGTATTAATGTCGTAACTTTGAATTAACGTCCAAACTCCCAAGATGTGTGATATATCAGTATTTTATCAGTATTAGGCTTAAAGGTCTCAGATACCAGGCCATAACATTTAAAAAAAATCCGAGCATTATTCACAATAGAGCATGTCAAAAGTGCTGGTCTCACCGGGTCGGGCTCGAGTTCGCCTATGAGCAGCGCGGCGGGCTCCGCGCTGGCGACTCGCGGGGCTCGCTCTCGTGGTGGCGTTTCTCTGCGCTCCGAAGAAACGTCATGAGACCGGGTCGCGTGCTCGGCGCTCGTGTGCACCGGGAACGGGTCCTCGGCTGGCTGGGGCAGCCGCTCGTTCCACGTGCACTCCGGACTTCTGTCCGGACTTTGACTCTCCGTCGACCTCTCCTTCTTAGGTGACATCCTCTTCACCCGTAGCGGTGGCTTCGGCCGCTTGGGCTGGTCGTTGTCAAACGATATATAGAACCCTTTCTCGTTCTGTTCGTTGACGTCTTCCTGTTCGAGTTGCTGCAAATAGTGGTAGTTGAGAAATTATTTTATAACTATATAACCCAACAGCAAACAACCTGTTAGATATCTAATATCAACGCCGAGGTTTTGCATCGAGTTAAATATCTGTTTGCAGGATTGAGAAACACTAATCAAAAAATATAAATTATTTGACTTCAAAAAAATAGGTTGAATATTAACACATATTGTAAAGTATAGCGCAATGTGTATTACAAAGTATAGAACAATGCTGTATTGTGTAGAAAATCATGATATCTCTAAGCGTCTCTGACAAGCACGGTCAGGGACATTACAGAATATATCACCATTCCAATTATCCACAATGATAAATACAATGAAACTGTAATACCAAATAAAAAAATATTTCAAACAGTTCACAATAGGGAGCAGGATTCCCATAGAAATACACCGCTGGAAATAGGCCTCTTCCTTGAAAAGTAGGGATTTTTCATAATCTCCACATTTGGCAAGTAGGTGTCTTGGACGTCGCAATATATTGTGATTGAATAACAGGATAACGTTGCTGCCCATGGTCCTGGCACATCGCTTAGCCGGTGCTCACGGCATCCACGGGGAGAAATGGAGTGGCAGTGTTTAGATTTACTGACGTTAAAATAATTTTCGAGTTTTATTTTACAAACATTCATATAAAAAGTGGCACTATTTGACAAATAATTGGTCGGAAGTTCGCACAGCAATTATGTATTCATATAAAAATCGTTACACTGGTGGACCAGTGGTGCCAAACGTGGCTGGCAATCGAAAGGTCATAGGTTCGATCCCGTACCCCTGAGTTATTTTTAATTCATGTATGGTCTACATTCTACTTACCGGAAAAGGAAAACTTCTTGAGGAAACCTGCATGCCTGCATGGGTCTGTGAAGTCTACCAACCCGCACTAGGCCAGCGTGGTGGACTAAGGCCGTATTCTCCTCATAATGAGGGGAGGTCCGTGCCCCTGTAGTGGAGACGAATATGGACTGGAGATGATGATCATGAGAACTCGCTATTAACATACCTCTAAGAAGGAAGTTCGGTTGAGCGACGGTCTCGTTGGAGACGGGATGCGGTACGTTCTGGTGCCGGACGAAATGTTCAGTCTGTTGATGCCCTGACGAAGTGCGTCGTCTTCTGCATTCCCTATGAAGGAAATGTTCTGTGGTTCCATATCGTCGGGTGGGGCCGGCACAGGGGTCTGCGGTTTATGTAACTGTTGTAAACTGACCGGCTCCGGCCTTCTAGAAACTTCTGGCAGGGAGCCCTGTCTCTGGGGAGTTTGCGACCGCCGCTGCGGACTCACCGCTAGCGGGGGCGACTGGGAAACGTACTGGTTGGGGTTTATCACAGTGTAGCTTAAATGATTTTGTGGTTCTCGACTGTTCTCGGCGCCGTTCAGGTACCGGTCGTTGTACTTCACCTGAAAAGAAAATAGTGAAGATTCTCATGAATAATTTTAAAATATTAAAAATATATTTTATTTTGTTGATGGGCATTAAGTCCTCGTAAATCAAATTACACTGAGTACAATTCCACTAGGTTATTCCAAACGCATATACGGTCTATTTTGTAGTTGACGAACGAGAAGAAAAATTTCCTGAGGAAAACTGCATGTCTATAGGAGTGTGTGAAGCCTACTAACCCGCGATAGGCCAGTGTGGTTAGACTACAGCCTAATCCCCTGATTACGGAAGGTCTGTGCTCGTATAATAGGGACGAATATGGACTGGGGATGAAATCAAATTGCCAATTAATGCCGGAATAAAACTATTATTCAATCAGATAGGATTTCTAGGACGTCTTCGACAAGCGCAGGGATTGTGGCTTTATCCAAAATTGCAGTTTAACGAGCTCTTGTTGATGATGAATCATCAAGAGGCTGTATTCTTTTAACTATATTTTAATTCAAACAAATTCCACATTTAGTCGGACCCGATGTTCACTGATGAACCTTCAACTGATTATGTGACTATTAAGAAACATTCAGTAGTCCCAACAACGAAACAGCAAACTGGAAAAAAATTGGTATGATAACTTTTCCTACCTGGAAAGGTTTGTTCGTTAAGTCGTGCAGCACGAAGCCCTGCGGCTGCCAGTTGCGGTCGGGAGGCGGTTGGGGTGATGGAGACTTCCACGTGCGCTGCGGTGGCTCCAACACTGTGTGTTGATGAGTCGGCTGTTGATGCACCGGCTGCTGATGCACCGGCTGTTGATGAACTGGTTGTTGGTACTGCTGGTGATTCTGTTGATGTAACTGAAATAAGAACGTACACGATATGTTTGATTGCGTTGCTATTACATGGTGAATTTCAGTCAGTGTGCAGCTGTATTGGCGTACACAATGGCTGGCCACAATGTGCGGCATAAATGATTGTCACAGCGTCTCACTCAAACAGAATATATTACGATTTAACAGCACCAGACTCAGCTTTTTGAGCTTTTTAAGAAATTAATTTGTCGTTGTATCTTTTTACTATTGTATCATGTATCCACTACAACGTTTATCTTATAACTGATAGAATTAATTATGTCATTAATATTGATCAGTCTCATTAATATACAGGTGTAAGGAGTTTTCCAAATTTTCATCAGTAAACCTGGTTCGATACTTTGATAATATTTATTAATTTTTATGATAGAAAAAACTGTTTACATATATATGGGCATCCAGATGCGCAATTTTTTTTTTATTATTGCCGGATCTGTGGAAGTCTTCAAGATCTATTTCTTCAAGTGTGTTTTCTTGAAGCTCGATTAGCTCTATTTGTTTAATTTTTTTACGCGGATCATGCTAAAACATGTCATAGGCTAGATTAAAAGTCCGGACCGGGCCGTGTCTACCCATGGGTTTTGGGACAAGTTGCTGACCTATGCTACTGCACTTAAGGCCCAAATTTTGACACTTGGGGGTCGACACTCCTGCTCTTTGATCCCAACGTCGTCGGTTTTGCGAGCTAAGTGCCTGTCCACTGCCATTTTAGTTCTGCAATCCTTTAAAGCCACACTGGCGACTGGCGAAAATAGCTCTTTTCATTGTACTTAATATTTTATTTTAATAAATGTATACACACTTTCATTTAGATCATAAGTATAAAAATTATTGATCATGAAAATATAAAATTTGTTGGAGAGAACTATATTACCCACTATACACCAATCCAGTTAGCTGACATGTTTAATAAAATATTGTGGACAGTTGTTTTTTAGTTTTACACACAGTGATCTAGAACCAAATTAGGATTACCCGTGTCTTGGGTACTAGACAACGATATATTTATTTATATAGATAAATACTAATCCAATCAGATAAAAATCATGACTCGGGTACAAACATTCGTGCTCATCACACATAGTTTGTCCTCACCGGGATTCGAATCCGAGATCACTACCACTGAATTAATCAGTCGTGAATTTAAACTAATTTAAAGTGATATTCCCTGAACAGCACATAGCCAGACAACATTCCCTAACTGAACCTATGCACAAAGAATGTGTGTTATAGCTACACCTTATAGTTTTATCGTAATTTCGTGTTATATTAGAGCGAATAACATGCATGCATTGCAACATGCGTAATTTTAGTGCAATTCTCGCTATCACTTGGCTCTCACGAGATACTTAATCAGCCTGCGAGTGGATTTCAAACCAGTATGTAGTACAGATAGTTCAAACCACGAAGACGCACATCACTGTCTTATATGAAGAGTGGGCACGCGATAAAACTAGGTCTCAGTGTCATTTTGACTACCTCACAACGGGATCTGTAGCTCTATCACAACTGTACGTAGTTGAAGAATGTTATCGTTTATAATTATTGTAGGAAAACAACGCTCCCGCTGGTAATTTGGAAAACTAAAATCTTTATAAAATATACAATGATGGTAATTCTGCTGTAATGGAACTTAAGGCACTAGAAAAAAGAATGGGACAGTCTAAATTTAGAATGTGTTACAACAGAATTGACACCTTCAATTTATGTCAAGCCATAGAAGAGCTGATGTATCTTTAACTATACACACGCGATGTGGTGATTTAGATAGAGTGAGGCGCGTCTTTGTGAAATGAATCACCCGTGGCACATTATTACCCTAAATTAATTTTAATAAGTGCTAAAGCTAGATAAGCACTGACAATCGGTGCGGTTCACAACCCCTACCTGCCAGCCCCTCAGCTCATTCTCCTGCTGTTGCTGTGCATGCTGTGCCCACGTCCGCCTCTGGGGCGGTCCAGTGTCGTGCAGAAAGAACTGCCGCCCGTAATCCTGCTCAATGTCCCTATACTGGTAGTCGTACTGTTGTTGGTAGAAGTGCTGTTGTGGTCGCTGAGGCGGGAGCTCCTGCGGGATGTGGGGGGTAGACCCGAAGCCCGCGCCTAGCCCCGGCCGCGAGACATTGTGCTGGGAGCTGAATTGGCTGTGCTGGAATGTTATGCGTTTGTCAGCGGTGTGCTGGGACCTGTTTCACCATCTTTTACATTACTGAATTCATAGACCATATCTACTTTGAACAAAAAGTCGAACCATTAACCGACTAAAAAACGGGTGTATTTTTTATTTTTATTTCTGTCTACCCTTTCGAGATACTGGCGTGGTGATAATTTAATTTGCACAAATTCAAAGTTACATAGTCCGAAACCCGAAGAACATTCTAGATTATTCTATTTTACTATCATCGATTCCTCAAGCGCATACCCCAGCAAACATAGTGCATATACTTTCCTAATTTAAATAAAAGATTAACGCGGTACAGCATTCATATTGTTTTAGAGGACGCTTTACAAGGATATCTTGAAGTTAATTGACAATAAAGACCAGAATGTTGAGAGTATATAATACAGTACAAGAAATCAAAAATTACTTTACATCGGTTTTAAAATTGTGACAATAATAAATATTCTCTGAAGTAAAAACACAATTGGACTTATTTATTAATTATAAGAATACATTACCACAAACAACCACAAAAAAAGACGAAGAAAAACAGAATACAATATACCCATTAAAAGTCAAGATTTTTATCGTAGTAAATTTGACAACTGAATTAATAAATGAAAAAAGTTAGGTAATAATGGTGGTAATTCTGTTGTAATAGTACTTAACTAAATTTAGTCTCTCTCTACCTTTTTCCCTATTTTTTATGTAACCTCGGAACATACCGACTAAAGATACGCAAAAATGTAAAATTTTTTGTTGCGTTTGACAGAAATGTAGGTTGATTCTAATTTAAATTGTTTCTAACTCGTTTTGGTGTTTCGCATTAGAAAAAGATAAGAAGAGTCTAAATTTAGTTTGTGTTACATCAGAATTGACACCAATGTCCAAGACGAGGTTGGAGACAAGGTTAAAATGATATTAGCTTCCAGAATTTAAAAAACTTAATATCCCGTGTATATGCAAAGTACTGCTTTTGATAAACGGACTGAATTTATTAAAAAAAAAAGATTGTGAAACAAAGCCTCATTTGACCGTACTGTGTGTGTGTGTGTGTGTATGCGTGTGAGAGTTTGTATTTATTGCGTATGAAGCATGTTTTATTTTTAATTACAATAATTTCTCCACTCATTAGTTAGTTAAGCAAAGGAAAAGAATTAATTTCTACGTCACTCACGAGTACGAGATAAAACTTGTGTTCGTTATCTATAACTCAATAATGTCATAGTATAAAGTTTCTTCATGGAAACATAAATCAAAGTCCCATGATAAAGAAACTTTTATCACTCATCCAACAGAACAATGAAGTAATTCATCATCATCCCCAGACCATATCTGTGCTCACAACAGGGACATGGATCTTCACCAATCAGGAGGGATTAGACCGTATTCTACTACACTGGCCTAGTACAGGTTGGTAGACTTCATACACCCATGAAAATATGCAGGTTTCCTCACAAAGTTTTCTTTCTCCGTTGAGTATATTGGTGTCTACAGTGTAGACCGTTCATGAGTTAGAAATAAACCAATGGTACGAAACCAGAATCGAACTCACGACCTTTATATCGCGAGACGGGTTTATCCACTACATCACCAATATACTTGTAACTACATATTTTTCAATATTTCAGAAGTGTTTCAAAGTTTAGAATTGAATTATATCTACGTGATTTTACATTCATATCAGTTATCGTGTAAATCGTGTATAATTATATAAATATTAATTTTATCATGAACAATTCATAACAACTATTAAGTTGCAAAAAATGGTTTTCTTGAGTTTGTATTAATATACAAACTCAAGAAAACAATTTTTTGCAACTATGTCGTTGTTCTATTGGACGAGTTATATTAGAAAAAAGAAACTATTTCAAATTATAATACTAGTAGATATTCTGCAAGCGTTGCACAAACAAAACGACACCTCGCATGCTGTGTTCGGCACTCTCACACGTTTTTATAAATCACTGCACAAGACTGATTAGTTTTTTGGCTTTACTAGCATACTAATAAAAATAAACTACCTACATTTTATGAAAGTAACTAAAATTTCAATCAAACAGTCGAGAATATAAAGCAAACATTTGGCCAATATTGGTACAACTCACCAATTGTGGAATGTTTTGTTGTAACTGTTGTTGGTAGGGGGAATGCAGCGGTTGCGTTGGTTGTTGCTGAAACAGTTGATTTGTTTGTTGCTGCTGCTGGTGCTGTTGCTGTTGTTGTTGATGATGCTGTTGTGGTTGATGATGCTGTTGTTGTTGATGATGCTGTTGTTGTTGATGATGCTGTTGTTGTTGCTGTTGTGGTTGATGATGCTGTTGTTGTTGCTGTAATTGAGTCTGTTGCGAAGCTAACCGCGCGATGTCGCTTTGAATATCCTGCAGGCTGGAGTTCATTCTGTAAATGAATCGTGCTCACTTGGACGTTACTAGAACTACCACTGCTTAAAATATATTACTAAGAGAAGTTCTAAAAATATTTAAAATAGAAACACATCATAGTAGTTAAGTGGGACTTTTTTCGGTTTCGAGCCACCAGTCTTAAGAATTTTGTTTGGGTCTAAGTATTAGAATTTTTTAAAAAGCTGAATATATTTTTGGTATTAGATTTGATGAATTTAAATCAAAATACTCAAAAATTTAACTCAAATTTGGATCAACCGACTACAGTATTTTACATTATCTATACTATTAACATAATTGTAAAACGTCATGGTCTGTACATAAAATTTTTTTCAAAAATCCAACCCATATCAACTAAGGGTTTCTGAAGTCAAAATCATCTTTTTGTTTTCTTCGCCTCTGTTGTTATCGAGATTCACGCAAAAACCGAGGGTAAATTTTGGTTGCAGTCTTAAAAGTGATAATCCAAATTAAATACTGTAGTATGTTTTATCAAAAATTGGTCAAGTATAACTGAAGATACAGCCTGATCTCAGTTTCAATAGCAGTCGCTATGGTACGAGAGTTCAAGAAAAAATGGTACTTGATATTTTTGTAAATCTAGAATTATTTCAGGATTTGCCATTTAGCGCAAAAAAGATATAAATAAATCACTCACTTGGCAATAGATTGTTGGTACTGCTCCAATACTGCGCTCTCCACAGACTGACTCGGAGGTTGCACCACCATTTCCTATAGGGACAACATTCTACTTAATTGAAATTAATTATATGGTCCATAAAGTAAAAGTTATGGAATAAGAAAGACATATTCATTAAATATGTCTTAGCTATATTTTTTTATTGTTTATAAATGTCTTTATAAAGACATACCTTAATTCTAATAATTATCTATGAATTTTGTTAGACATAATATAGTTTAAAATATTATGTATTTTTATCAACCCTACATACATACACATGCAATTTATTAACAAAATCATGCCAATTCATTCGTAAAGAAATCTTTAGCCATTAAACCAAAACTATCAATCAAGGAAGGATATGGCTAATGGAAAAAAAATCAATCAATTCATACAATATTTGCCCCAGTATAAAAATTTAAGATGATGTAACATACAGTATCGTTTAGTTCAGTTATTAATTAATCACTAATAAATTAATAATTAATAAAAAATTAAATTAAATCGAATAACAGATAATACAACAATAGACATTGGTGGTAATTCTCTTGTAACAGAACTTAACTAAATTTAGTCTCTCTCTAACTTTTCCTAATGTCACACGCCAAAACGAGATCAATTTTGGTGCAGTCAGTTTTATTTAGACTCGATTCGATATTTAAAAAAATTTTACTCAGATCAATTAATTAGGGGCTTTTGAAACCAAATCCGTCGATGTATATTTGTTTGTTCGAGCTTCACGCAAAAACCAGAGGGCAGATTTTGGTCAAACTGTTAGACTTAAAGACACTATTTACTATTCCGACTTAAATACTGCGGTGTGTTTCATCAAAATCCATCCAGTAGAATTACCTATACCTACCTGATACCTATTTTAGTAGCCGCCGTTAAGGTACGAGAGCTCAAGTAAAAGTGGTTCTAGGCTTTTTATAGAAATCTATGACTGTTTCGCGATTTCCCATGTAGCGGAACACCGATATTCACGAAGGCGGAGCAAAAGCCAATTTAAATATAAAAATACAATTTTTATCTGATTTATCAAATATATTCGAGAAAATGTTGTTGAATTAGCCACATCCTTCACGTCCTCACTTTACCTGCTGCGGTACTTTTTCCTGCTTGGGCTCGTCCTCGGCCGGCGTGCGCGCCCCCTTGCCCTGCAACACGCGCGTGCAACCGCCACCGTAACAAAACTGCGCAACGCACCACGTCACACGACACATGCCACTGGACGCCGTAAGTGTTGATTGGTACGTACATTTTATATTATGCGGAATTTTATAATCATTTATAAAGATGAGACCGAATAATTCACGTTAATTCTTTACATTTCATAGGAAAAAATAAATAAGGAAATTTTAAAGACCAAGGTATACGAAAAGGTCAACATAATTTTGTACCATACCAATCAACAGGAGCATGCTTACAAATAGTGGAACTGTTATGTGATACCTACGGGTCTAATGTGCGTTTCCTGCCGAGTTGATATGTGGATTGTGACGTGAACACAGGATAAATTTGATTAATCGCATTTAAAAAAAAACTAAAATATTTTTTTTTCTGTCATGAATTTGGAGCCAGTAAGCGTTGAATATTAAAAAAAAAGTGCCGAATAATACTTTATTGATTTGATTTATAATACAATAATGATTAATATAAAAAAGCTGCTATGCTTAATTGTATATTTGAAAACAAAGCGTTTTGTCAAGTTTAAGTAATTTATACAATTAATGAACTAATATAATTATTTCATTATTAAAATGGTTGAAAATTTTATTTTATCAATAAAGCCGCGTAAGCGTGTACGAAAACAATCGGTACAGTATAAAAATAAAATAATTAAATGAAATAACAATTCAAAATGTCTAAACTAGTGGAAAGGGCTTGATAGTAAACTCGGCCACTCACCAAGGAGGCCAGCTGATATTGCAAATACGTATCCTAATGAAAAGAAAAACGATTTATATTGCTGTAGTATTAGAATGTAGACGAGTAGACTGTAATATTAGTAACAATGTGCTTGTATGTGGAACGCATTTTGTAAAATAGCTTCACTATAATATTTATAAATATTCGTCATGAAAATTATTGCTCATCTTTTCCTATTGCCAGTGTCTGTTTTACATAAAACGTGTGCGATAAGTGATTAAATATCGGAACTCTGGTTAAAGTTCAGTTGATAGAAGAACAAAACCAGACAAACGAAGCTAATGACATTTCTTTTACAAAATGCATTCCGAAATAATTTGTGTGTAGTCTATTATACAGAAACATTAATTGATACATTATTATCACTTTTAGTAATGTGCTTCATTATCATAAATTTTAAATAAGTAATTAAATATTACAATTTTATAACTATATATTACCTCTATCCAAATAGGTCTAATAAAAAAGTCTACCTACGAAATTTAGATCACTCAAAATCACAAAGGCTACAATTGTAAAGCAAAAATTCTCACACAGACACACTGTAGAGGACACCGCCATTGTTTATCTAACGCACACTTCATTACGTCATCATCAACCCATCTGCCGTCCCGCTATAAGTTACGGGTTTCCTGTCAAAATGAAAGGAAACCCGTAACTTACACCCGTGCGACCCGTAGGAGACTGGTCCACTGCGCTAGCTTGATGCGTGTTGGCATTTGTCTCAATTTTCTCATACATCATCATCATCATCAGCCCAAAAATTAACACCTACTCTTGGGTCACAGACCTCCCCTCAAAACAGAGGGGTTTGGGCATTAATCCACCACATTTGCCCAACGCTGGTTGGTGGATGATAGTATTTCATAGTCAGTCATAGATAGTCAGTACCCGCTACTGATTACCTTAATCGCCTTGTACGACACCCACTGGCAGATATGGGGTGATGCTATTCTTTTCTGCCGGTAGGTATCACACGACTATATTCTCATACATGCAGCAATTAATTTCGTTGTATGGCACCGGCATAAATAATAACGTCACTCCATCTCTTATCTGTGCTGTGAGTACCAGCTGAGAGGTGCACCAAGATAGTGGGTTATTCTCGCGTTATTCTCCGATTCGACTGGCACAGTAGCAATGACCCTACTTTGTGTACCAGAGACCCGGTAGGAGCAAATTTTGTGTGATGAGAACAAATATTTGTATCTGAGTGAAGGACGTCTTTATCTATATATGTATTAGTATTAATCTATATAAGTATGTATATCGTTGACCTAAGATACAGAAAACCTTAATTTGGGACTAAATCAATGTGGGAAAGTGTCCAGATTATATTGTTATTATTCAACCAACATTTTCAAGTCATTGTCTCCAAGACGTTTGTCAAGCATGGTTATTATAGCAAATCCCTTCCTTTTATGGAGGAGAAATACACTGTTTATTAAGTAAAATGGTGCGTAGACGGCTACAAACGGCGCACTGCGACTGAGAGCCAACAGCCTGCCGAAAACGGTTCAGTGTAACAATGGCACTGTCCGCCACAGTGACATGTGTGTTCGCGCCTGCAAGCCAACGCGGCACTCACCCTGGTGACGGCCTGCAGGAACGCCTGCTGGCCCAGCTGCTGCCGCTGCCGATTCACAGCCACTTCCATGCGCCGTTTCTCCAGTTCGATGCGTCGCCGTTTCTCTTCTAGTTTCAGTCTGATATTGTTCAGTTGAGCGGCCATCGCTTGACCGCCACTCGGGGAAGTTGTTCTGTCGTCTGACATATCGTCGCCATCTTGAATATACAAAAAGAAAGGATTTTTTTTTAATAAACGTTATCAACACCTTACTGGCAATATTAATTGCAATATTTGAGTCTTTAAAAAAAATATTTATCTTAAAATTATTTTGGTGAAATGCAAATATTTTTGGAACACGTCATATCGATAATATATTTTTTATCGAATTTTTTTTACATTTTTTATATGTGTTAATCGACTTTTATCTACAATCTGTCTCTTTCTATCAATTAGGTTACATCACTAGTATATTCCTAATAAACAAATAAATAAACGTATTCATAGTTTTCAATCAAGTCACACACGAAATGTATGTGTGTAGGCACATTTATGAGAGGCAGCACACAACAAATGAACAATACTAACTGGTTTGATGTTCTTGCTGCATAAACTGTTGTTGCCACGTGGTCGTGTTGGGCGGTGGTGTCGCAAACGTCGCGCTTTTCCGCCTCTCCGTTACTGGCTCATTCTCCGGCTGACTAAATTGTGACTTAAGACCTGAAATTAAAACACAAATTACCATGTCATAATCTGAATCACATTTCGAATGCATTTACGTGTTAGTCATTTATGAAGTTAGACGATGGGAATATGTGGTCTCGTTTAATGGACATACTTTATCGGACAAAACACAACTTTGATACATATAAACACATTTTAAGCGTGCAAGAAATGTGATTTTTAAATTGAAAAAAAAAGTGTTTTGCCCAAATAAAGTGCACCAATAAACATAAAGCGTTGATACAAACATTTAAAGCTTTACACAAATAACAAAAATGTTTCGCGAATACGATTATTATCACTGATGTAAGCGAATAGCACCGATTGAGAAATAAGAGAACAAGTATTGATGAATTTATTTTAACGGGTAAGATGTCCGATGTTCTGAAAGGTAATAAAGGTAATGTAAAATAGTTAATTAACATTCGTTAAAGAAAGAACATTACATTTTTTTTTTTTTATATCTAACGCACAGACGATTTACTTTCCACGGAAGGCCTGCAAGTGAAATCCACAAGTAGACAAATGAAATCCACATCTGGATAAAAATTATCGTTATCGTTAAAAAAAATATTTGATTCCCAGAATAAGTTATTAAAATAAGCTATTAATACGACGACAGATTATTCTGTCTCTCTCTCATAACTAGATAAATTCAAGTTACAAATACCTCCCACTTTAATTCGATATATTTATCATTTGCTGCAATCATAAACAACTAGCGGATTGCGAGTTAGTTCGTTGTTCTCTCATCTGCAATGACGTATGGGACAAACCTTGATCACCGTTACTCCTAAGCTTATTCAAATCTGCAAAACTAGTTTTCGTGACTTCCGCGTCGTTGGAGTCCCGATCGTTGAGGTAGAACGCGTCGCCGCCCCCCTGGTGCTTGAAGCCGAAATGTTGGCTTAAAGTTATCGTATCGCTGCTTAATTGTCTTCGTATAGGAAAGTACGGTTCGTTGTCGCTCGTCTGCGGCTGACACTGTTGGCGCTCCGCTTTGTGACTTTTTTTGTCCTCTTGAGATCCATTCTGGTAGTCGCCGTGGAAGAATTGTATTGAGCCACTTATGTCTTGACGAGAAGTGCGAACGGGCGGATTATAGTCTATGGGACCTGAATGAAGAGATGGTAAATTTAATTGTTGTTTGACTTATTCTGCTTTAATAATTACACAGATAGTCCACAGAGGTCGTATTGAGTTAATCAATTAACAAAAATATTTTCTATCGTATATTTATTTGTATGTTTGTATGCATGTAATATATATGTATTATATGAGCTTAAGTTAGGTATGCCTCTCATACTCCCTTATTTTTCTTCAATTACTATGTAGAAAATGACCTACACCATTGTATAGTTTAAATAAATAAATGGATAAGAGGGGTTCCTTAAATTTTCGTACCCAGGCGAGCATATATTTCAATATAAAAAAAAAATACTGCACAACTTAAAACTGGCCTGCATTTGTTTTATGAATGAGTCAAGACTTAGAATGCAAGTAATTTTAATGTGAGTTTGTTAAGCAGTGATAGCCCAATGGTATGACCATGCGTGGCAAATTTCGATATTGAATCCAGGGCACGCCACCTCTGAGATTTTGAAATCGTGTGCGTATTAATAATTTAATGATTAATTATTATTCGCTCCAAATGGTGAAGGAAAACATCGCGACAAAACCCACACGCCAGATTTTCTCGACGACGTGTTAAGACCGCCAACCCGCGCCGGGCCAACTCGTCTCGTTCTGAGAGGACGCCTGTGCCGTACGGTGAGACAGCAAATGGATTGATAATGTGAATTTGTAAGAACTAATTGACGTTAAGCTCTTTTAAGGGCGTACTTACACTACAGTATTTATTTATAGACAATTTTGACTAGTGCCTAAACTTGTACGAACTTAATGTATGAGCTTATCACAAGATTACAATAATGATGGGGAGTACGATATCCAGGGATTTGGAACATAAGGAGACGATGTGCTCAAATGTCTAAATCCCTAGACAAAAAACATCACCATGTTAACATCGTATTATTCACTTATCTACGGACAAATATAAATTGTTTCTAAAAAATAGCTTTATATAGTTATCGACTGATTTAAGAAGGATAGTGCAGGACATAAGTATTTCTATCCAATCATATTGTAGGTGTCTTTAAGACAAGAGTGAATATGTTTTTATTAAGCTCGTACGTTTTACCACCCCAGGTTACATCGCCACTTACCATCAGGTGGGATTGTAGTCAAGTGCTGGCTTAAATATGGTAAAAAGGAAATGAGTGACTGACCGGCCGGCGCGGATATTTTCCTAACATTGGCTACAGTGGCGAGCTCTTTCTCCGGATTCCGCCCGGCGAAGTGCAGGCGGTCCTGCGAGCCGCCGAAGTTCTCGACGGTGAGCTGCGAGTCGTCCGAGATGGAGGAGCGGCGCGAGCGGCGGCCCGCGAACGACGCGTCGCGCGACTCCGCCCAGTTGGACGGCCGGCCCGCGGCCGTCTTGTTACCCTCCGCACACGCTGCCGATATATAAAAAAAATATTCAGACTATCACGTATGAATATATGTATAATAAGAATATGTGTTCAGCGCTTACATTCAGAAAGCGAATTATATTATTGTTGTCTGATTTGAGTTGTAATATTCAACGTTTCTAGAAAATCTCCAATGCGGAGACATCTCAATATGAGTTTTTTATAATCATGTGAGATTAGTATTGTTATTTATGTTTTGATTCACTAAATCTATGTTTAAATCTATTTTCGTTCTCGTTCTAGTCCACATTTTGTTCTTGTTAAGACCTATAGATACAAATCTTTGCACTTAGTTTGGGGTCTTTAAAGCTGTCTATTTATCTGAACTCTTTCTACAATTTATACCTATGTAGAATTAAGCAAAACTGTAATTTCTTTTGTGCCAATAAATTATTATTTGTAACAGAAGTTCAAAATTAATTCTGTAAAAATACGTAATGCGTAAAAGTATTCTGTAATAGTGGAAGGCAGTGGATATCTTTAGATTGATAAAAACAAATAAAACAGATCTAAAATTATTTTTACTGTTACGAACAGGTCAGAGTTAAAGATCGGAAACTATATTTATGTAAGCTACAAATACCTGCAGAGCTGCAAAGACGCCAGACGCGTGCACTACCACCGCTTATTACATAGGTTTCTTATATCCGTGTTTCACTAAACAGTAGAAGTTAAGGGAGTCAGCCGCTAGTGCCTTGCCTAAACACTTTAGTATCCTAAGAAGCAACTGAATTAATTTAAGGAATATTGGTATTATTAATTAATAATACTGGTATTATTAATTTATTGTGCATTGGTGGTGATTACACCACCAAAACCATCGTAAGCCGTGTCTAAAACCACTAGGTTTTAGACACGGCTTACGATCGAAGGGTCGCCTTACATCTCAGCGTTACCCAAAGATAGACCGGTAGAGAATGCTTTAGTCATTAAATCCGCCTATACACATTGTGTATGAAAGTTTTAAAATAAATGTATTCGATAATATGAGTTTCACAAGAAAATAAAGCCATGGACACTATTTCATTGTAAGAAGTCACTGCTGCGATTATTATCCTCTAGAGCCAAATCAGCTGAGATGTTTTCACGTTTGTAATAGTTCACCGTCAGCAGATAAATAAATAAACAATCGCTTTTTAATTTTAGGTAGTTACGCAGTATCATACATATTAAACGTAATTTTTAATCATGATGACACCTCTAACGCTACTTATAAGCGACCGATGCGAGAGCGCGAGGCACGTGGTAGCTAGCATAAACCGGTTTATTCCGGTTTTAGGCACCGTGTGTACAAATGCTACTACAAAAGCAAAAACGTCTCCAAACTGATTTATCTGTACCATAATAAATGATATGTATAGCGTTTAGTTATATTTATTACCAACTCTACCCGAACTCTATAGCGCCTAGGATATGTTTTTAAAAAGACATTCAGTCAGTTTAAATGTACTAGTTTATCGGTGTCAGCGCTTCTAACATAAATAAGATTAAATCTGAGGATTTAATGGCGTTTACCACCGACATTTTTTATACGTGTTTATTACCTTTTAACTACACTCACCGATTAATCGCCTCCAGAAGAGCACTATATTCGTATAGTAAACTATTTTAAAGAAGTGATTTAGACTATTAAAATCATTTTGGTTGGGTCGTATTCTTTCATGTTCCATCTTGAACAACTGGTGCATTTGAAAGCTGCTTGTAAATATCCTAAGTAGTGTGTACCGTGTTCGTCTTCGCGGCGCGCGAGCGTGGCGAGCGTGGTGAGCGGCCGCGGGCGGTGCACCACGAACTCGTCGCGCTGCGGGCTGGCGCTGCGCCGCTCGGGCGTCGAGCACGCCGAGCGCGCGCCCGCGGACCCGCGCGTGCGCGCGCTGCACGCAGACGGAGACCGCGGCACTGCTGGCCAGTGTTCACTTATTGAATTTTCTTTGTAATTTTCCAGGTAATAAAACTATCTAATTTTGCAAGGAAAAATGGAAAAATGCGCATTTAGTACGGGCCTGCACATTTGCAACCCCTCTCTGCCGCTGGTACCCTGGACCCCGCAACCCGCAGGCGCCAGTTGGGCTAAGTAGAATGACACATAACGAACATGTCGCATTCTGATCTTGTCTTACTCGAATTTCACGCATATTTTTTAGAGTTATCAGTAAAATAAATTCACGAAGTGAAATTTCTTATTGCGCATTTTGGATAATTAGCTATCTCACATAAAGTCACGAATGCAACGATGAATCGCATCTCATTCCTCCTCTATTATCCTAACCCAAGTTAGAGTCTGCTGTCATTGCAGGAAAACGACTATGGGATCTAACTTCATCTCTGCTAATTCTAGTGTCTTTCAGACATCAGTCGCAACCCTGTGTTTTAAGTGCCTTCCGAAGCACAGAGGTTGGGTCTATGCTAGGCATCACAATGAGTACTACATGTAATACACTGCTGTGATCAGTGTTGACTATTCTGCGAGACTCGAATGCCGATCAGTAACTAGGCTACAACCTCCTACCAGTTCACAAATCAAAACTTATCACTTATAAGTACCAATAAATAAGTACCAAAAAAGCAACGTAAACTCGTGGCAGTATCGACTTTATGTTATTCTAAAAATATCACTTTCGCCCACATTTTCTATTGAGGATTATTAGTTTGTATATACGCTTTAATAGCTGTACATACATACATATATATATATATATATATATATATATATATACACTCACACTGGTATCCCATAAGGATAGGCAGAGACCACAGTATGGCACATAACTACGATTCTGACACACCTCTCTCGCCTCATCCACATCCATACATCTCCTCATACACTTTCGTCGATTAAGGGTGCTACGAACTTGACCTTTTTGAAACAAGTTGTTGATTTGATCAAGGTAAGTTTTTCCTGGGCGCCCTCTACAGACACTTAATAGCTGTGTTACTGAAAAATACGACCTATCTAGGATTAAACATGTACTTACCATTGTCAACTATACAGGTTTAAAACTAGACATAAAATACAATTTTTTTGAATTACACGTAAAAAAAACTGTATTCATAATTAAAAACATCTACAAGAAAAAAAAAACAAATCGATTTTTACGTATTAAAATTAATTTGTTATTAGTAAGCATGGGCCAGATCAAGCATTTGTACAAAATCCTTATAATAACTAGCTGATACCGGTAACTTTGCCCGCAGTATATCTGAGACTGTAAGCATTAGTGAAAACCCCATCAGAATCCGTTCAATAGTTTTTTTCCTGATACCATAACATATATGTATATTTGCAATTAAAATATAACAATAACTGGCAACTAGACCCAGGTTAGGGGCTTTTCTCTATTATATATAAATTCAGTTATTATTATACAAAATATTATACATATAAACCTTCTCAAAGAAAACCTCTAAACGACAGTGCAAATCGCATCAAAATCCATTGCGTAAAAGAACTAAGCGGGTCAATAGACACAGCGAATTTGTTTTATAATATTTACAGTGACAGGACTCTCGTAAAAAGTATAACCAAAGTAAATTTATCAACAACGTCTGTACAGTATATTCTGTTCACAACATTTACACTAAAAATTGTGATTCCCTATAGTTGGGAGCCGTGCGAACATAATGTCAGTGACTCCAAAACATATACAGTCAAATTCAAACTTTGACTTTGATTTTTGATTAATTGCATGGCTGGTACATATAGTTTAGCATATAGTGGCAGAAAAGAAATATTAAGCTACTGACACATTATTATTACAAAGCTATCTGAATGAATACATGTTAGGGTTGATTAAATGTTAGACAATTTTTATATATGTCCAGTAGTACCACTAGACGCATGTAAGTAGCAGTAATGAGAGTTTAGGGAACTTAATATATAATAAATAGTTCAGCATTGGGACGGTGGCGGTAGTGTTTAAAATCTGCACAAAAACTGCTCAAATTTCGTTTGGAATTGTTTGTCTTGCATAGATGTAATAATAAGATTTCTATGATTTAGAATATCGCAAGCAAAGCTAACAGAAAAATACCGTGCATGCTTCTTTAATTATAAAGCAGACTTGAATGCAGAAAAATATTATATTATATAAACATAAAATTTAAAAATAAATTAATGTATACAGCACAACACACAATATTTATAGCACACACACAAACACGCACACATTATGACGATCACAGATAAAAGCAAATACGCACAAAAAAAACAAAACACAATTGTCACTATTCTTATTTTGAATAGGGAAGGCAATTGTGATTTAACAACATCATCGTTTACAAAAGTCTGTGACTAATTTATTGAATAGAGCTGTTGTAATTATTGCTATAAACACATTTATATTTGAATGTTTACAATACTGGTTTGTATAACTCATTCATAATTTTGTTTTTATTTTAAAAGATAAATTTAAGGAGTAAAAATTTTACAATTACGATCGAATTGCTCGTCTTGACTATTATTTCATCATATGGGTGCCAAGAGTACGGGTTGAGATATAAGTATACGTTTTATATGTAGAGATAATCGCAATCCCTCAATTTAATGATGGACACCTACATACCGACACTAGTAGAACAATATCACATCAAGAAAATGCCTACGTCACAGAGGAGCTGTTTAAAGTTTTGACTTCGCGTATCTCTGCATATTTTTGTATGCTAATTGTAAGTTATTAATTAAACCTTTTAGGAAGAAAAAATATGCAGAGATATGCGAGTCTAAAACTTTAAACTGCTCTCCTGAAAAGTAGTCATTTTGGAGATGTGACATTGTTCTGCGAGTGTGTATGTGTAGAATATCCAGACGAAAATGTAGATATTATCAGAGAATAGACCGAGTATACTCGGTGCTCGAAAACTTTTTTTATATGGCAAGGAATCACCGATGAGTTGCCGGGCTCTTCAAAACACAAAGGTTACTTTTAGAAGGTGAAGGTGCTTAAAGGTTACATTTTGTAGGAGCTAACAGGCTAGCTTTTACTACACACTCAGCACCTCTGGTGGTACTTTGATGAACTAAATCGGAAACTCTGTTATTATGAGTGGAAATGAGAGTGAGATTTTTTAACACTAATTCAATATTTGAAAACTTGTACCCAAAGAAGTACATGTGTACCACTTACTACCGACGAATGTGTAGTATTTCGATAACTGATCGGTTCAGGGGCAGTGACCCCGTTTTCTGAGCGAATTAGTCTCGGGTTCAAATCCTAGTAGGGACAAACTTTGTGTGATGAGCAAGAATGTTTGTACACGTGTCATGAATGTTTATCTATGTAGGTATTGGCATTTATCTATATAGGTATTAGGTATGGTCAGGGAGTACTTAGTCTTTTAGCCTGT
>WUAW01000822.1:10089-21422 GCA_017165845.1 Thaumetopoea pityocampa | reverse complement strand
GGAAAAGAAGTGGTCTCTGCCTACCCCATTTCTTCGGTAGTATAGTGGTCAGTATACACGCCTGTAACGCGGGAGACCGGGGTTCGATTCCCCGCCGGAGAGCCAGGGAAAAGGGCGTGAGTGTATGTATTTATTTATTTATACAAAGTGTATGTATTTATGTATTAGTATTTATCTATACAAGTATATCGTAGTCTAGAATCCACAAGGAATCCTAGTTTGGGGCTAGATCCAATGTGTGTGAGAAAAAAACAGAATAATATATAATTACTAAAAAAAAATGTGCTTCTAGTAAATTTATTTGGATAAATGGGTTTGAATGACACGTGTTACATACTTTATAGAACTGAAAAATTTTCAATTCGAGGACACAATATATGAAGACAACACAGACATCTAAATGTACACGAACTGGACATTCACAAAAATATAATTTCCAAATGCCTTCCCCGAAAAAAAAAACAAACAAACAAGACGAAAAAACACGTCACGGCAAACTGGAGCGTTCCAAATTAGTTTTCTTCATCTACTAAGATACTCAACTATATGTTAATTTAATTATATTAGATAAGTATCATTTGTAAGAGTGCCAAATATAAGGCAATATTTGTATTTTATAATTCACTTTACAAAAATATTAGACATTCATTTCGCGCAAATTTTTTTGATGCTTTTTCAAATAATATATAGTGACTCGTCGTGTTCATGCGACGTTCTGTGGCGGGTGACTATAGTCACCCATAGTAGCGAAAGGGTTAATTAGTTCTAAATTGATTTGTCTTCAAAACAAAGAATGTTGGCCATCTTTGACACTACTAAATCTCATACATCTGTCAACACGCAAACAGATCGTATTTACAAAATTTCATTAATTTTTATTCTGGTTGACATTCAAAATAGAATAAAAAGCGGTTTGTATGAATCCGCAAAGGCGGAGAAACTATCTCATTTTCTATCATAATTTTTTCTATTTATATACGAGTACTTGGTATTTCACAAAAAAAGTGGGCGTGGGGAATGCACTATTGGATATATCATTTTTTTAATTTCGAATGAATCCAACAGTCCAGAGTTATTTTGTTTCTATCAAAATGGTCCGCTCCAGTGGTCCGCAACGTGTGCAACAGCGAACAGCGCGCGGCGCCGTGTACCTGCGAAGGGCGGCAGGTGGTCGTGTTCGTGGTCGCGATGCGCGCGCAGCTCCGGTATGGGCACGGGCGCGGGCGGCGGCAAGCCGCGCTTGTGCCGCACGCCCTGCGCGTTGCACCCAAGCGCCGCTGCGACAACCACACATGCCGTCACCCGCTCGACCACTCGCCCCAACGACTTACATAGGCACCTTGAGCACCGACCTTGACACAAGCGAGCCGCGCACCACATCCGTCACGAGCGCTTCACGGCGCCCCACATACACTTCCGAATAAAGGAACCACGAAACGGGCACGAGAAAGAGCTTTCACAGGCTGAGTCATGTCATGGAGTATATTATTGATGGACACGCCCGATTCTGTCACCAGTGCAGCACCTCACAGATAGGTTCAAATAATCGACTCCTCGACACATGCCAGTCATATCTGGCAACCGTCATAATGGAATCACCTCGCACCATTAAATTATGTCACTCAAATAACACAGGCCTGCAAAATATAATTTTCACTTTTTTTAAATGTATTATTTATACCTTAATAACACTGGTTCATACCTTAAATATTCACATTAATAACAGTACTGTTGACACAAGTAGCTCCAAATTTGCTTTAAATTTCCGTAAATAACACCTAGTGAAAGTAGATGAATATATAATATATAAAAAGTATCCGGAATGCAACATTAAGACGCGCATAGAAAATATAATTTTAATGTTTTATCTGTACCGTATCGTTCTAATTTTTAATCTGTACCATAACGTTTTCATTTTTTAGTCTGTACCGTATCATTTTAATTTTTAATTTGTACGGTACCCACTTCATTTTTAATCTGCATGGTATCGTTTTCATTTTTAATCTGTACCATATCATTTTAATTTTCCTGATCCTTACCACAATGAATGTAAATAACGTCACTATCATTAATACATATTATACAATACAAAAATCGGAGGTTAACTCTAGTACTACAAAAACTGAAAAATAAAATAGTTTTCTCAGAAAAATTATTGTGTTAAAGTTTTTCATAGTTACTACTGCAAGTTTTGGGGATTCAATGCAGGCCTGCGTAATTGGAGACAAATGTGCTCAAGAAAGAGCCTTGACGGAATTGAGACCATGGGTTGCGACTGTGGGTGACTATTATGTTGTCCCATTCTGCTGTCCCATTTTTTCATTTCATTAAAATGTTGTAAAATTTTATTCCTCCTAAATTTTTAGAAGGTACCTTCAATTTAGTCACATTTCCTTTATCTGTAATAAACTGTTATGAGAACCTACTTTCTATCACCATTGAAATAGTAACTTAAAATCTTCTCCTACAGATTATCCGTACGCAAATCTTTGGCCGCAACTTAGTAAAGTGGCGGTTACAAAACAATATGACTGAACACGCCATGTTTCTAGCTACCCCGTCTCGCCTCGCACATACCTAAGGCGCGGCCACCGAGTTGTGCGCGAACTATAGACAGAATCAGGTAGATAATATATTTCAAGTATCAATTGTATGGTGCTAAATTGTTTATACGTTTACTCCTGTTCGCGTCACAAATTTCTATCTAGTATAAGACTAAAACATTTTCAATAAATAAATAGAGATAAAGTTTTCGTACACAAAAAGTGGTGCACGATTTTGGTGGGATTATGGAATTAAAAATCCGACAGGATATCTAATTTATAAGTATTTTCCCCACAATCGAAAATATATATTTTTAAGTGAAACCTGCATATACCGTATTTTCCTATATATAATCTGAGGATTATGTGTTATAAAAGTTTCAAATTTCATTGTGCGTATTATACGCTGCCATAGATAATCTGATAAAAACATTCTCCATCAGAAAAATGTTATCATATATGTTTAAATAGATATTTTTCATAATATTTTTTTTTCCTGTACAATTTACTACTTATATTTTTAATCATATTGTGTATTTTTTATAATACGTGACACTACATTGTCGGCAGTATATATTTTGGATTATTCGCCGTAAAAATTGTCGCGGATTTTGCAGTGCTTTTTTTTCTCGAAAAAAAAAGAGCTTTGCGGATAACACGCCGCTGCATATTATATGCAGAAAAATACGATAATAACAGATGCGTATACTAACATACAATCGCTTAAAATCTAACATCGTGTAAGTCACAAGATATTATTTCAAAATAATAAAAATATGTCTCTTTCACTAGTAGCTAACTGTTAAATGTATTTTATTCGTGCAAAATCATTAAAATCACTCATCCTCTTGGCTCCAACCATACGTTATGATTGCTCATACAATGCATTATTGATTCCCAATCATGGGCAATCAAACAATGTATTCTTTTAACGTCTTTACGTGCATAAATTAAAACTATCATTTTTTGAGTTACGCGCTTTTAGAACTTAAGCGACGTTATACATCGCAGTATGTAATACACAGTATGTTAGTATATCAATCCGTTATTTAATTATTGAACTCAAAAGTTATAAGAACTGAACATATAATTCTGGTAGTCATTACTAAGAGAACCCATATATCCTTTCTTAAAAATGTATAAAATGTGTTATAAACATTTCCTTAATCATTAATACATAATTGTGTGCTTCGTCACATTCCCACAGAGGCAATCACGCAAGTCCAAGCGAGATATTTGAAGCCTCGAGATCGCATAAGCATAACAGGTTGACAAAGAGACAGAATTTCATTCAGCAAAGCGTTCATTCCTTTACACGGTGAACTTACCTCTAAACTATAATTGAATATCACATAAATTTAATTTTTAATTAAATATATTCACTATATACTATTAATAAATCTTTTAATTAAAAAATAAACTCCATACTGAGTTTGGGATTTAGTAATGCCAGTAAATAAAATTTAAGCGTTATCGATCGCTTCCGTGGATTTTTAATTTCGTTTCTGGTATTAGTAGGCGAAGGATCTTTGATATTATGACCACATACTCCCATTACTATGTAGCATGCATACGAGGTAGACGGATGGGGGGTAGAACGAACATGTATGGAACTCACCACTTCCTGGATATTTGACAGATTTGACAGGATGCACTTCCAGCATATTGAAGAGATCGGCGAGCATCGCCACTAAATTTTGACGCATCGACCTGAAAAAGAAAAGAATAATTATGGATGACATTTAAAAAAATATATATTCACATTAATAATATAATATATAATAATATCTTGTGGACACATTTTTGTTTGACACAGTATATGTATGTGTGTTTAGGTATATATTATAGTATTTTAATTTTATTATATTATTTCAATTAAATATGCACAATACAATTGTACCACCATATCTAGCTATGAATCCTATCCATCCTAAGATTGTCTGGAAGAGAGTGTCTGTGCAGTGTGCTACGACATGTCCAGTATTGATTATGGACATCATTCTCTGTTCCACTTACCCGCGCATGTACGTGACGTCCTCGGGCATCATGTGGAAGATGTCGTGCGGCAGGTTGGTGCGACAGAAATCGTGCACCAACGTGAGGTTGTGCAGGCAGTCCTGGATGGAGGCCATGCGACCAACGCGCACCTCGCTGCGGGGCAGCGCCTCGGGGCAGTAGAACGAGATCAGCGCCGCGAGCGCCGTGCCGTCGCACAACTCCTGGAGGCTGTTCACCATCGGCACGTGCGACGATGGGTCCTCCTACATTGTAATGACAATATAAGTACATTAGTGGTGTAGTGGTTATAGACACGACTCACGATTGCAAGATCGCGGGTTCGATCCCGGTCCCGTGCCGCTGAATTATTTCTAATGCATGTACGGTCTACATTGTGGACACCAACGGAGAAAAATAACAGTGAGGAAACCAAAGGACCCTTTGCTTAAAGGAAAAATCGCTTAACTAAAGGAAGTAGCGTTAGTAGTTATGAAACGTAATTTAATAACTACTAACGTTTCTTATAAGCGACCGATGCGAGAGTGCGAGGCACGTGGTAGCTAGCGCAAACTGGTTTATTCCGGTTTTAGTCACTGTGTATACAAAACACTACTAACTACAAATACAAAAACGTCTTCAAGCTGATTTATCTGCACTCAATTAAGAGTCACCATAACATATAGTACAAGTCCAAAGACGGAGACGCGCGTGAAAATATTAGTGTTATACGATGCGCGCGCTAAATTGTAACGCTCAGTTCTAGAAAAGTGTCCACCAATCAGAAAGCGCGGTGTGGTCCGATCGACATCTGACTTAGAGGGCTCATAGTCAATTAGAAGACGCCTGTATCCAACAGCGGACGTGTTTCAGCTGATATTATCATGTTGGGTCATCATCCCCGGTCCATATTTGTCCCCACTACAGGGGCACGGACCTCCCTTGATCAGAAGGGGGATTAAGGCATAGTCTAACATGCTGGCTTAGTGCGAGTTGGTAGACTCCACACACATATGCGGGCTTGCAGGTTTCCTCGCGAAATTATCCTTCTCTGTTGAGTAGATTGGTGTGACAATGTAGACCATACATGAATTAGAAATAACGCAGTGGTATGGGACAGGGAACGAACCTTTCGATCGCAAACCGTGTCTGGTACCACTACACAGCCAATGTACTGCGTATATGTACGTACTACGTATGTACCGATGTTCTGCGTATATGTACACGTTGAGTACCTCGGCCTTGTTGAGCGCTGCGCAGGCGGCGTTGATCCAGTGCAGCACGCCGTCCTCGTGCGGCTGCGGCCCGCGCGCGGCCGCCGGCGCCGCGCCGCCGAACCGCTGCGCAGCCGCCGCCACACGGTCCGGCGTCACCACCTCCCGCGCGTATAGCACCATCAGCGCCTCTATCACAGCCATATGCCCGCTCTGCGGGGACACGATCACGACACATCAGTACCAACGCATATATCACTATCGTAACATATCAATCATCATCATCATCATCATCAGCCAGTGGAAGTCCACTACGGGTCATGGGCCTCCACCTTAAAAAGAAGGGATCTGCTGTAATCTCCACGCTTGGCAGACGTCTTAGAGACTTTGATTGAAAAACAGGATAACGCCGCTGCCTATTATCCACATGATACATCCCTTAACCGGTTCTCAGAGCATCCACTGGAAGTGACGGAGTGACGCTGTTATTATGCCGGCGTCATACAGCAATATCAACACGCAACTCATCAAAATTGACTACCGATTGGCACAGAGAGCCTGCTCTCTGTATGTTCGTTAATTTGAAATAACGAAGTCTGCTGTGTGGCGTGGGCATGATAATAACGTCATTCTGTTTCTTACCGTGGATACTGTGAAAACCAGCTGAGAGATGTACCACAGTAACGGACAGCAATGTTATCCTGTTATTCAATCAAAATCCACTGCAATCTCAAAGACGGCTGCCAAGCGTGAATTTTATGGTAAATCCCTCCTTTTTGACTTCTTAAAGGCCCATATCCAGCAGTGGACTTCCACGGGCTTCACCGCTCCAATCTACCAAAGCAGCCACATGGCATTTTTTCTAAAAATGATTTAAACACGATCATAATAATTTGGACTTGCGGATTTCTTACAAAGTCAGTCATGTCGATATGTCAATTAACAGCAGAGATAAAGTTTGACGTACAAATCATTAGCCTCAAAAATAGCGGCAAATTCAAAATCCAGCTCTGGTATTACTGAATATAGTAAGGAAAATACATATTGACCCTTGAATTTATATCATGGATTAATGGACAATTGTTAATATTGTTTTAAATCATGAAATTTTTCAATTTACATTATGAAAAAGCATTAATTTGCCCATTTTTTTTCAAATTTGCCGCTATTTTTCAGGCTCGTGATTCGTGTGTCACACTCTATCAGTTAATAAGCAATCTAAAGTGCTATCTGTAAAATAATGCTTGTAACTCGGTTTACATTTTTTCACACATGGCCGTTTTCTTCATAACTAGGTCCAAATGACCCTCTTAAATAAGCGAAAGTTAGAGCAAGCGCATGTTACAGATGTGTGATTAATGCATCCTGTTAGCTTTTCTGTGATCATAGTGAAAGGGATAAGAGAAATCGTTCAACTTGACAAATAATTGGACACTTACATTCTCAATGTGAAACATAATGATTTCATTAATAATTCATCACAAAAGCTTTCCCAAAGTAACGAATCATTTATCACGATATAAAAATAATTTGTCTTAAAAACTTCATACGCTCTGTCGGATATATCTCCGTTGGTATGCTTGTCTTTCTAAATGTTTGTTACAATATAACATAAAACCACTCGGTTTTTATTGACACTTAACGTTGACGAGATAGCCTTTCGAGTTAAATTAAAATCTGCGGCAAATTTTATAATGCCCTGTTTTTTATGGATAAAATCAGTAATGTGAATATGGATAAGGCGCTGTCACCTGTCAAAGGACAGAAGATCGATGGCGCAGGTAGTCCTGGAGCGGAGACCAGCAATAATCGTAATTAATGCCTACCAGCCCGATGAATCGATAAATCCATACAAGATTGCCGGCATTGAGAATAATCTCAGCCAACCAGTGCTGGAAACCTGATAAACAGGTCCCGTGCAATATGTATGTGAAGTTTAGGTAAATAGATAACTTAACAATTGAATAATAAAAAATGAATATTCGACAACGGCTAAATGAAAAGCAAGCCTAAATATAGTTATATCCTTTTCGGTGACCACGCTTCGCTTCAATCTACTATTGAGAAATAGTCAAATACTGATTACTCCTATTAAAATTTGATATAACACGTACCAATATATTACAATTCAATAATAGGTAAATAGTAATATGCAATGGGTCAGGGAGTACTTAGTTTTTTAGCCTGTCCGGCAAATAGACTTAAGTGTACGGGTAAGCGACCCCGGCCTCCCGAGCTACTACTGTCTCTCCCTATTCCTTCCGAGATAGTGGTATCCTATAGTCCTTTTCACAAATTCAATATTCCTTGCTCACAGCTCTCCTACCTCACCCTCTTTCCTCTCCTCTTCTCTTAAGTCAGTGGCTGCTGCATCGATGGCTGCATGGCTAGACCGGGACACGGGACTGTGACATGGACCGGGAGACCAAAGACGATGCCTAGCCAAGCATGCGGGGCTTTGTTTGGGTGGGAACGAATTAAGGAACATTTTTGAACCTTATAAAATGGCGGCGTCGTGGTTCGCCAACCGACACGTCTCGTTTCCTGCGGGGGCGAAAAGTGGACCACGGATAGCTACTTTGCTACATTAAGCGATCGTAGCAAATGGAAAGAAGTGGTCTCTGCCTACCTCAATTCTTCCGTAGTATAGTGGTCAGTATCCCCGCCGAACACGCGGTAGACCGGGATACGATCCCCTTCGAAAAACAAGGGAAAAGTCTTGACTGTATAAATTCAAAACAGTCGTTCATTTTCGTTCTTTTTTTCTCAGCACCACAGTCCGCGAATACTGTGCGAGAGAGAAAAATGAGAAAGAACTCCTTTTTAATAAATATTATTTATTTTTGTAAGTTAGACATGTGGATATTAATAGAATGGTTGTCTGGTACAAGTCGCATTCGGCAATAAGACTGTCCAATAATGTACACTTTACTAGGTTGTAGTAGTGTACTTGGCGAAAATAAGTAAAATTTCTTTTAAAATCAGAGGATGCTATATAGAAAGAAACATTAGGATGTTGAAAATAGTTATAATAAAAAGCAGTTTTATTTTGAAACGAAATTTATAAACATAACACAGATTAAAACTCTCACTTCAATTAAATGGACGATCGATCCGGTTCAGGTATTACACGACCAAGTATATCAAACGGAGTTGCCATCAAGGTTTCACTTCCCTAATTGCCAGTTTAAAAATAGTTAATTATCAATAAATTTTATTATTGAGCCTATGAATATAATGTGTCGTAATTATACGAAAACATTAGTCCACGTTCGGGTCTCAGAATGACAACGAAAATTTGAAAGTCAACCGTCTATGCAACTCGTTTTAATTGACCACTGTGCAATCGGAATCAAACGCAAATAAAATTGATTTGACTCACTTGAATTTTAGACAACTTTAGCTGGCCATAGTTATGTATGTGAACGAAATGCTACCGATGTCATTAAACGTTTACGATAAAGGTCGAAGTCATGTCATTACTTCCTTTAGTTACTTTTGGTTTTAGTCACAAATCGGATCTACTATACCTTAGCACAGAAGAAAGAGGGCCAAAAGATGCACTCCGTAAATATATTTAATCAATTAGCGACTGATAAAGACGCAATAAAGTGCAATTTAGTTCGCACAGTGCTCTATGCATAAATAAATTACAAAGCACCTCACTCTATGCGTGCAGGCTAATATGAATCGTATATCTACGTGTTAAGAGGTTTTTTCTTCGGCCGTTTCAGAACCGCTCGTTTCTGTCTTACTCGGTAGGGTCACAACGCGTGAATAAATGTTCATTGGTTGAAACTGCACGCGAACACCCAAGTCCAAGGCGCACGTGACACGCACTGTGTTAGACCGAATCGGATGGGCCGCGCTGCGTAAATATTTTTGTGTCTACAGCGCGAAGTGCGCAAAGAGCCCAAGTAACCAACATAAAGCAGCTGAAGTATCAATTTCTGCTTACGCATTTTACAGAACAGATAGAGTAGATGGGTTTTGGTGCGGAAATCCCATCCCCAGTAAGCTCAGTGTGGGGCGCATTCCTACCAGATGGACAAATGACTTGCGTAGAAATGTAAAGCATTAGATACGAAAAACAAAGGCCTGTTTGATGTGGACCATGAAAGAATCTATGTATATCCAGCATTAGGTAGATACGGGAGAAAATGCGAAATACGAAAATCAGAAATGACAGCCTTATTACATGATACGAAATACTTATCATTCGAAGCGTCAGACGATCTGTCAGATTAGCATATACTAGTCAGGTGTTTATTTAAACGATCATTGTTGCATGACCACGTGACTCGGCTCACGATAAGAATAACACTTATGTGAAGCAAGGCCTTGCAGCAAAAGGGGGCAGAACCAAATTTTAACCGTTACTCTTTTTAACTTTAAAAAATCGTAGTTGTTCTAAAACTTATTTATTTACCTTAAAATCTTTAGTAAAATATGTAAATATACATATGTATATTATATTAGAACATGTAACTGTAAAACATAAGTGTAACTGTTAATTTTTAGATACACGTTTTATTTGAATACCCGAAACTTTTGAAATTTGGACTTGCCTCCTTTTTGCTGCAAATTCCTCAATTCAAGACAAGCTCTAAACTCTTACTAATTCAGTTAAATGAAATCGTTCCATTCAGTGTATGAGTTGTCTTTGAATATATATTATTAATTTAATCGTCAGCCCGTGCTGACCACTGCTGGACATGCACCTTGGCCTTAAAACGGATGGATTTGCCATAACCTCCACTATTGCCATGCCCCTTGGAGATCGCAGATTTTGATTGAATAACAGGATAACGCTGCTGCCCATTATTCTGGAGCATCCTTTAACTGGTTCCAACTAAGGATTTGCGATCATGGTTTACACCAGAGTTTCCCAGACTTCTTTTTTCTCATCGACTACTTTCAAAATTTAGCTGGTTCCGGTGGACCCCCTGCAGCTACATTTCTACCATATTCCCAAAACTCGACAAAAAATGTGAAGATTAGATCTAACTATGGAAATTTGCGTACGCCAACGTAGACCCCCGTCGAGTCCCCCGTGGGCGGTTGGGGGTCCACCTGGACCACTTTGGGAACTAAGGGTTTAAACGAAATGCTTTTATTCCTCACCATTTTAAGGGGGTTGTTTTGTATGAGGACTGTTTCGGTGAGCGCGCAGTCCGGCGGTTCCGGCACGTGCACGCCCTTCCTCGCGAGCGTCTGCAGGATGTTCCAGTGGTTCAGGCTGTGGTAATTGGGGTCCGAGTACATGTTGGCCAGAGCGAGGCAGTACAGCTCCGCGTTCGCCAGCCCACCAACTATGGGCGGTTTCAGGTGCTCTTGATCCTGAAACAGAGATAGGAAACTCAAAATCAATTTCAAGAAATTATAGCCAAATGAGCTTGGAGACGTTTTCGGGTATGTACCAGTGTATGGCCAGCAGAAAAATAAATGAAAAAATATTTCTTTTATTTCTATAGGTACTTAATATTATACATATTAAACGTAATTTAATATATATACAGTGAAACCTGGTTAAGTGGGACCTGGATAAGTGAGAAACCTCTATTATTGAGAGTTGCAATGA
>WUAW01000815.1:11413-27912 GCA_017165845.1 Thaumetopoea pityocampa | reverse complement strand
CGATGCCACCGTTTTATAAGGTTCAAAAGTTTTAAAGTTCCTCGTTGCATTCCCACGGCTTTAGTGGAAAGGAAAGGAAAGAGGATGAGGTAGGAAAGGTGTATTGAGCGGGGAATATGGAATTTAGGAAAAGGACTATAGGATACTACTATCCCGGAAGGAGTATGAAGAGACAGTAGTAGCTCCGGGGGCCAGGGTCGCCTACCCGTGTACTTAAGTCTATTCGCTGGACAGGGTAAAAAACTGTGTACTCCCTGACCATACTAAGTACTCCCTGACCATATCTATAATATTAAGTATATACATATAAAAGTAAAAAAAATATAAAAAGTATTTATTTATTTATCTGCTGACCGTACACTACTACAAATGCAAAAACATCTCCAAGTATATTTGGCTGTGTGTGTGCGTCTATAGTTTCAAAGGTTATCATTTATTCGTAACTATTTAAGTATCAAGCTGTATTATTTTTTTATATCTTTTGTTTTACACTATAAGTTGATCGATCTGTTGTTTTGTGCGCTTTCTTGTTTTACTTCTGTGTATATTCTGTATACATACATTCCGGATCAGCTTTTTTATTAGCTTTTTTTATATTGTTTCTCATAATTTTCTATTATCATTATTTTGGATTTTTTTTTCTAGCCTTAGAGTGCCAGAGACGTGTATTTCATTTTTTAAATGTTATTTTATTTTATATTAAAATTATTGCGTTATCAAGAATGCACAGGTATAACAGTATTCCGTGTCATATTTATGTATTATTATATAAAAGTTTTATTGATTGCATGTATAGTGCCTCGATACAATTTCTTGAGCCTGGTCATGGTATATTATATGGTTAACAATAAAATTATAATTTTTTTTTAATTAAATATACAATATTTATAAAATTAATTAAACCGATTTTGTCTGCCTAGAGGCGCTAAATATATTTGCCGTTATAACCAGATTAAAATATATTTTTTTAACCTAGTTATCTACTTCTTGGTTTATGGCGTTTGACCAATTTGGTGCAATTCTGCCAGTATCCAGTTATGAAAGTTAAACAGCTGTTTAGCTGATTTTTTAAAGTTTCCCCATTTTTAAAGGGAAGGCAAAGGGATCCGAGCCCATACAGACTTGTTTGATGTAGTTATATTTTACAATTTAATAAAATGCTGGTATATCTAATTTTAGTCCTTGGGAGTTTTGCATCAATCCGACAATTACTACGTTGACTCGGCGAAAGTTCCCGCAGGCTTATTGGCTTTGAAAAACTATAGTCACAAAGTTTAAGAAACAATTACAACTATTTGTTTTATGGAGTTAACGAATTGTGCACTGTCCCCCTAGCAAAGTTGACATTCCACAATCGTTAATGCTAATAGAAACGAAAAAAGTATTGCAATGACATTTCTAATCGATAAGTCACAGATGACTTGGCGATTAGAAATGTCATTCCAATACATTTTTTCGTTTCTATTAGCGTTAACGATTGTAGAAAGCTAACTTGGCTAAGGGGGCTGAACGGCTCATATGTATTGCAGTGTGGCGTCGGCATAAAGCAATTCCGAAATCAGAAACGAATAAGACATTTAATTCCATATCTTTTATTTTTATTTTATTTTATCTTTCACTATAGACAGAGTACATATTTAAATTTTTTTTAATAGTAGGTTTAATGCTCAATTATTTTAATATTAAGTTATATCATTCTCGAATATATATGTAAAATAAAATGTTGCATTTTAACGCTTTTAATAGTTTTGTGCCGTTGTGACGAGGTTGTCTAGTCTGTGGTCAGAATTAGGATGTGTGGTTGAGTTAAGCATTGCCTATCAAGGCAGGGTTCAAGAGGGTTAGATGGGTTGTACATTATAACGTCTAGTTTAGAACTGAGCTCTATATTACGAATGGCGTGTAAAAGCAGCATCGCTTGTGTCTTAACCACTTGCGTTACGATTTAACTTTCAGTAACCGTGGCGCAATCTACGATATAACATGAGATAAGGTGTTACACTGACGTCGCACGGTGCCCGGAGCACGTTGGTAGGGTCTTATATATTTTACATGTATATTTATTTATTTATTTTATAACTGTTAGCCGACGTGCCAACCACGATTTTGTTTTTGCGATAAATGCCTATCGACGTGGTACACACGTCGCTGCCGGTTTTGGAACAAATCTCACGACATGTGTGGGGCACCTCTTTATAGCGCAAGTGGTTAATGACAGTAGCCCTAGCAGAGATTTTAGGGGTTATGGAGATGATAGTGTCACAGTCATTAATAATAAAGACACAAACTCTACAATAATAGCAAACCCTGACCTGATCTTGGAGTATGAATGGAATAAGATATTCTTTATTGCAACACTTTATTATAAACGTTTTGCAAACATAAAACATGAAATAGAAAGTGTACATCGGGCGGTCTTGTCGTAGTGTGCGATGGTGATAATGATATTCTGGCCACTACTAATTTCAATAAATTTGCTTCTGTATTGCTCTATGATTAGATTTATCTGTTACAAGACAATAAATAATTATAGTGTTGAGTTTGTCAGTTTTATTTTGTTACCCCTGTTCGGGAGTTTTAATTCGAGAACCTATTTATGTTTCTGTCAAACGGTTCAAAAAAATGTTGGGTTTTTGCGTATCTTTAGGCCATGTGTTCCAAGATTGCGTCTAAATGTTTTAATTTTGACGTGTGTAAACGAAACTGACAGCACCAACCAAGTATAGAAGGCCAAGGACGATAGTTTTTATTTATTTATCTGAAATAAATAAATATGAAACATTAGTAAATCTTGCCAATACTTTGCTTGTTAATGTTTTGCACCTACATTGAGAAACCTTATTTGGAAAAAAACAAATACTTGGATCACTAAGACTCTACTATCCTCAATTAGGTCATCGATGGTCACACTACTTCGATATTTTGTGAATTCAACTAGTTATTGCATTCAACTCTAGGATATTATATTCAATCTATACTATTATAAAATTGTTATGTCAAATTTTCAAAAATCAAAGATACTATTATAAAATTGTACTATTCCGACTGAAATACTGCGGCATGTTTCATCAAAATCGGTCCAGAAGAATTGAAGATACAGCTTGTTCCTGTTTTAGTAACCGCTGTTAAGGTACGAGAGGTCAAGTAAAAATGGTTCTTAGACTATATAAATCTATGATTGTGTCGGGATTTCCCACGTTGCGTAAAACCGACATTCACTCGGTGCAAAAGCTATTTTATATTTTGAATATTATATTTTGGCTGGTATATTTTCTAGCGTTTTAATCACATATAAGATACCTATATGGAACTGTTAGTCATCTGAAGGCTACACTAATACTTTTAATAAATCATACGAGATAAATTAATAAAACAAGCAGACTTAGTAAGAAATATGTATATTTTAAATATTCGATGCAATTCTTATATGTGTAAATTAATTTAAACTTGTTTATGTAACAAGTTCGTGTATGAAACATAAATTACATTCAGTATATAATACATTCACTTATAGTACAAATAAGGCACCGGAGCGTTAGTACTATGAGTATATAACATGAGTGAGGTGTTGCCACTTATTTGAAAGGAGAAGACAATTCTATGTATCGCTCATCCAATAGAACAATGACGTAATTACATTGTTGCAATTTATCACAAGAAGCATTTCAGTTTAAAATAAGATTATACCCATTTAGTAAATCATATCAGTTATCATGATTTTTCATAATTTATTTATAGATTATTATTAATAATTTGAGCATTCTCGAAAAAAATCTATATTAAACAACAAATCATCCAAATTAAGCACAAAATAAAATTTTAACTTTTTTACAATTACGTCATTATTCTATTGGATGAGCGATATTTTTATTGTAATGTGCAAAATTTGACATAAATTAATTTCATTGATATTTAAAATGTTGTGTTCTAAATACGTTGTTGATTGATAATGAAATCTGTATATATAAAATATAAATATCAATCGCCGCGCGAAAACTCGAAAACGGCTCGACCGATTTCAATATTTTTTGTTTTGTTCGTCTCTATACAGAGGTCGTTTATAAAAAAATAAAATTAGGAAAAATCGAAACGAACAGCCGAAAAATCGAAATTGTTTTATGTGGTACGAAGTTCACCGGGTTAGCTAGTAAATAAAATAAAATCGATTATTTACTTTGAATTAATTTTAAGGCTTTATATAACGACGAATTTTAATTAAATTATAGCAAAAACGTATCAAATCTAATTCTTTTTATACTTCTGTCTTGTGTTGTAACATTGTTTTCTTAATTAATTTTAAGACTTTGGATACACTGTCATTTTAAGCCTCACAGTTAACGTTAAATGTAATTATATTCGGTAATAATATGACAGATCACGAATTCTACTTATACCAGTAAAAGAATATAGACAGAAGATGTGTTGTACCAATAGGCTTGAGATGTCATTAAATTTTGAAAATTTTAATGTCATTTAAATTCATTACAACCTATGTTCAGGTTATATCCGATAAGAAAAAAATAAGTTAGTGTATGCGATTAAGTGATACTGTTTTATTACATATATATACTATATTTTAACGAATCATTAAATAATACAACGACACGTTCAAGTTTAAAATCTAGTTATTGGCAACACTCAAAAATACAATTTTAGAACTAATCAAAATTTAAATTTAAATAATTATTAAGTCTTCAGGTGCCTAACTTAACTTTAAAGTAAAGGTGTCTCTCAGAACTTTTTAACAAAAAAGATGAAGTATTTAAATATATCAAACTTTGAAAAGAACATTGGCGCAATTAACTGTCTCGTAAGGATCAATTAAAACGAACCTGCGCTCCTAGCCAAGTTGACATACGACAATCGTTATCGCTAATAGAAACGAAAAAAATGTATTGGAATGACACTTCTATTCGATAAATCACGTGAGACTTGGCGATTAGAAGTGTCATTCCAATACATTATTTCGTTTCTATTAGCGATAATGATTGTCGAATATCAACTTGGCTAGGGGGGCTGATAAGGTGATTGATAGATTTCATAAATATGGCGCCTTATTGTTAAGAGCTTATAATAAAATATGTACGATAATAACTTAAATACAGCAAATTAGCTTGGAAACGTTTTTACGTTTGCAGTTGTGTACAGTCAGCAGATAAATAAACACTTTATTTTTATATGTAGGTACTTAATACTGTACATATTAAACGTAAATTTAATATGTATAACTGACTTTCTAACGCTACTTATTATTAATTTACGCGATTTATTATTTATTAACGCGACTGGTGCGAGAGTGCGAGTCACGCGGTAGCTGGCGCAAACTGGTTCATTCCGGTTTTAGACATTTGTGTACAAACAAACGTAAAAACGTCTCCAAGCTGACTTACCTGTACATGACACGTTCAAAGACACCACTCGGGTAAAGCTCACGATAAATATGTACAATTCAATAAACATTAGCTTTTTCCAGCGACACGGAGGCATCGCACATGGCTTTCGCGGTCGATCTAACTAAAAACATCAAGTGAAGTTGTTCGAACACGTTCAATTGTACTCTGGTCCTAACTAAACCGTGGAGCACCGTCGCTCTCTCTAGGTCCAACCATCGCTGTAGGGACAGCTCCCTCTCCTCCACCGGTACCCCTTGCACCACGTCCAATGGCCCCCATAGCATGAACTCCAGGACGGACTTTGCTTGGTTCAGCGACACTGCTCGCTCTTCCTGCAGTATCTCCTTCAGTAGCGGGGTGAGTTTCTCCCCGGGGAGGAGTATTTCAACGGCTCTGATCGCACATTTACACAGAGAATTGAGATGGCCGCCATCTGTTGATTTACTATTTATCTCGTCACTCAATCTGGAAAAGTGTAAGTATTATTACTCACCAACATCATATGACTGCTGATACTCTCACTGTTCCTCATAGACCTTATTATAGATCATTAAGTCCATAATATTACGTTAAATATGGTTTAAAAAAACTGTTAAATTCAGCTGCAGACAGACCTCCGTTATTAAAGGGATTTCGTTGCCATAAACTCCACGTTTGTCGGGTAACTCCAAATTTGAACGCAATAGATGTTGATGAATGCCGCTATTAATTGGTGTGGAGTACTTGTCAGTCGGTCTTTAGGGCATCCACGGGAAGAGAGTGCCGCTGTTATCATACTGGGCAATCAACTACAATTATACAAAACTTCGGAACTTAATAAATTCAGGATCTTTATTTAAACTCTACATTGAAGGTGTAGTGGTGCCAGACACGCTTGTGACTAGTGGCGTAGCTAGGTGGACAAGGGCTCCGGTGCATAAAGAAAGGATCGGGCCCCCATCCCCTCTTTCCACGTAGCTTGAACTTATGTTGGCCTTCAAATTCATAGATAGGGATAAGAATAGGCTCGAGGTTTTCTAACTTCGAGAGCTGGCTGCTCCTCTCTTTTCAAAGTTTAAGCTGAAGCCCGAAGCTCAGAGGGCCCCCTAACCTATTAGGGGGCCCTCTGAGCTTCGGGGCAATGGCCTCACGATAGCTATGCCACTGCTTGTGATTGAAACCTTTCAATCATAGTAAGTTCGATCCCGGTCCCGTACCACTGAGTTATTTCTAATTCATGTACGGCCTACATTGTAGACACCAATGTGCTTAACGGAGAACAACTTTGTGAGGAAACCTGTATGGCCGGATGGGTGTGCGAAGTCTACCAACACGCGCTAGACCAGCGTGGTAGACAACGGCTTAAACCCCCTCCTGATCAGTGGAGGTCCGTGCCCCTGTAGACCCTGGGGACAAATATGGACTGAGGATGGTTTAAACTCACCCTTGTAATATGCATAATCTTCCATAACAATTAGTCTTCGGCGCCCACAGGGAATTGAGCCTGTCATCGGGCGACGGCAGGTTTAGCGTGCTACCATGAGACACCGCAGGTTGGGTTTCTTTCAGGGCGATGAAAGACGTCAGAGAATCGGAGATTTCCTCCACCCCTCTAGCTTGAAGACACTTCAATCCATTGATGACTTGTAGCATCATGAAGATGGCCTCGTGGATTTTTTCCGTTTGAACAAGCTGATGTTCCTTCGCCAGACCTTCGGCCGCGTGAAGGTTGTCTCCGAATGTAAGAATGGTATCCACCTGAGCCTGTGCTAGTACTACTATCGTTGCTGTAACGAGAAAGATTTTTTTATACTTTCACGCCTATTATCTGGAGAGGGATAATCAGATATGTACGCAGTAAGATACCCATATTTCTCCGAGCTGTTATCGGCCCAATGTTTATAATAATCTGGACATCTTTTGAAAGGTTTATGTGAGATTTATTAAAGACTATCTGAACAACGCGGCATCTCCTGCCTTGACCTTTGCTTTGAATATTAAACACTGCTAAACCCGCACTAGGCCAGCGTGGTAGACTGTGGCCTGAACCCCACCTGATTAGGGGAGGTCCGTGCTCCCGTATTGGGGACGTATTCGGACTGAGGATGATTGAACTCTATGATGATGGTAATCATGATTTATGCTATCATCATACAGATCAGAGGTCCTCAAACTTTTTTGTATTGTAGACCACTTGTAATGTTTTTACTTTTGGGTAAACCCCCAAAGTGTAGTTAATATAAAATAGTAAATAATATAAGTAGTAAATTTATTAACTTCAAATGTGTTTTTGAGAGTTGGCGTCGACGCCTTGCACGTCATCGTTGACCTCTGGGGGTCGATATGTACCACTTTGGGTATCAATGATCTAAGTCATTATTTACCTTGTTTTATGACCGAACAATAAATTATGCATTTAGACAAACAGCGTAATTGTAATTTGCATATTATTCTAAATACTTAATTCATTATAATAGCAAACTTAATTGTAAGTTCGCCTTGAAATCAAGGTAAACTTTCAATATGCATAGTTTATTCATACTTCAGGATTCTTCTAGAATTCTCTTATGAACAACAATAACTTGGTGGAGTATCGAAAATACTGAAGAATAATTAATGCGGTATTTGATTATTCAAAAAGCTTAATTAATCGTTCCACCAACATTTACAAAACAATAAATAGTTCGTAATTAAGTCGAAGTAAACGGTATTAAGAATATGAATGGTAATAAGTCTAGCTAAGTCTTTAATTTTGCCATCAGGTTATAATCGTTATTAACAGTCTACTAGAGCTAATTTTTAATTGAATTCCATAATTTTTTTTTTATATTTTCTGGAAACTTTCCCACACATTGATCTAGTTGCAAATCAAGATTACCGGTATTTTAGGTATTAAACAATGCTATACATACTTATATAGATAAATACTAATACATATATTATATATAGATGAATACATCCGTGACTCAGATACTCGTGCTCATTACACAAAATTTGCCCCTGCCGGGATTCGAATTCATGAAAATTATTTTGAAACAGTTATCGTTTATCAGACAATAAGGTACAAGCAATTATACAGACAGTAAGAAGCTTTAGCCTTGAGCTCCTTGCAGTAGAGTCAGCTCAGGGGTACTGCTATAGGATAAGGGAACTTAATATAATGCTCATCTACCGATTGCTCACGGCGTCAAACCTTACCTTGTACAAGATCATAGCCTTCCTCCCCAAACTGCTGGAGTGGTACCAAATCACAGAACTCAGTGATCGCATTCAAACTCAACGTTTGCGGTTGCACTGACTGCTGGCATACCATCTGCGAAGCCATTTGCTCCTTGTAAACCATCAATGTAACGTTAACTGGGCCTTGGTTCGAGTTCCAGGTCGCTGGGTAGAAGAAACGCTTGCCGGCCTTCACGAAGTTGATCTTTGATGATTGTATCGTGAAGTCGTTCCAGCGAAGGTTGGTACATGTCTTTAGGCCTCTTAATGAAGGTTGCATTGTAGCACTCTGTTGTACCTGAAATTAGAATTATGAATGATATTAGCGAAATACCAGTTGTAAGAAGATATTTGTTTGTGTCAACGACGACAGCTGACCTGCCATTTCGAAATATATATGTATATTTATTTGCGATATTTGACACGTTGTAATATATTTAATTGTTGTTTGGCGACTGCATAATAATAGCGTTACTCCATCTCTTTCAGCGGATGCTGTGAGAACCAGTTAAGGGATGTATCAGGATAGTGGGTAGCTGCGTTATCCTGTTATTCAACAAATCTACTGCGATCTCCAAGATGCCTGCCAAACGTGGAGATTATGGCAAATTCTTCCTTATTTAGGCAGGAGGCCCACGTCCAGCAGTGGACTGTCACAGGCTGATGATGATGACATATTTTTTTATTTAGTGTCTTGATTACCATATGGGACCACATTATGTCCACGTTTTGTAATGCAACGAATAGGTTTCTACCTTTACAAAAACTAGGATGGATTTACGCACATTTAGAATAATATAGGTATAGATTTTTAGAATTTTTAGAATAGAATATAGATTTTTTTGTTGTTTACTTAATCCCAGTTTTCGTGTTGTCATGAGTAGTAATCTTAGTTAATCTCCGTTGCAGAAACTTGCTAAATCAATTTAAATGATTGCCTACATTTTAACCTACGAATAAGACCTAAATTCTGTTTCCGAGACAAGATAAGTACACAAATTACCTGCTCTAAAACCTGCGCCAGAGCTTCGTGATTCGCAATAACAACTGCGCCGTAATTATCCTCCAAGTTCTTATGCACAACGGACCTGCCTTTCCTCACTCGAAGTTTATTGGTCGTCGTTTTAGGAGTCATATCATTTGGATAATCTTCATTTCTTGTACTGTCCATATTGTCACTAGAACTGTAAAAACTATACGGAGAATATATTTCAGATTCTGTCTCACTGCCGCAATAAGGAAGGGATGTTCTACTGAAACCGTTGGTGTATTTCAAGAAGTCTGTATTGCTTTCAACACTTTTTCTTTCTTCATTTCTTTCGTTAATTGGTTCTCTGGGTTTTATAGCTGCGTCACATTCGGGGGAACTAGATCGGGCATGGTGAACGTACTCGTAATCACTATCACTGTTTTTAGCCGAATCACAATTTTCTTCATCATATTTGGCAGAATTATAAACGTCGTCATAGTTATTTATCACCGCATCGTTGGTCGCTTGGACTAATTCTTGGGGTCCATCGTCTACTTCATCTTTATCGTCTTCAATATCTTGGTTCCGGCGTTTAGGGAGTTCTAGTCGTGCTTCTCTTTCGCGCATGCTCGCTGTCCTTTCTGGTTTACGGGGTGCGAGTGCTGATCTTATTTCTCCTGGAATAGAAATTAAATTTGTCTTAGATACACATTCACTACATACCCAATATATATATATATATACTACATATCCAATGACACATAAAACTGGATATTAAATCTTCAAAATATCACCCATAGTTTCTGAACAACGTTTTGATTTATTATATTTGGATCATTGGCTTATACCTACTGCTAAATTTAGAATTGACTCAGTAGTTAATACGTGAAAAGTTAACTAATAAACAGTCGAATACAATTTCGTTTTGTATATATTACTGTGGATTCATTTGTTAATTATTTAAAACCGGAAAAAAAACTTTATGACTTAGGTAGCTTTTTAAAAGTTTACGTCTTTTATTAAATAGGCGCACAATTATTTATCAACTAATCTAATATTTGTCATAATATTTATTAGTTGTATTTATCATGACTGTAATGTCATCCTAAAAATAAAATATCATTAGTGATTGACATATTAACCAGGTAGAAATTTCAACGAAATGAACAATTTTTAACAAAGAATCACAGCATAATGTTGATGATGTGTGTTTTATGATGATACTCGTAGTAAAACTTACCTAAATTGGCATAAATATTGTCCGTCTTAGGTGCAGCTGACCATGCTTGCTGTTTCTGTTGTTTTTGCAATACGGCAGATTTTGGAGGAGGTGGTCTTGCTGGCTTTATGACATTATTTACGGACTTATAATCTTCAGTCGACTGCCTCGGTGGTGGGGGAGGTTTATTTATAACTTTTGGCATCTCAGCTTCAGTAGTAGAACTTGACCCACTGTATATAGATACATCATCGTGACTAAGTCGCCTTAAATTAGAAATTTCGCAGTTTGACTTAACAACTTCTACGTTAGAACCGTTAATATCCAGAGGATGTATAATCACTAGGCGTGGTTTAGGTTTCGGGGCCAGATCGTAGAACTCCTCGGTTTTGCTCGTCATCTTAGTAATTGCTGCTATACTTAATTCCTTTTTGTCTAAGTCTTTAGATGAGCCTATTCGAAGCAATTTCTTAATGGAGAACTTAATTTTCCCTTTCTTTTTATCATCTAAGAGAAGGTTATCATGAGATAAGGATATATTCCTTCTGGGAGCCGGCTCCGGTGTAACGTCAACTTTTTTTACTTCAACAATATCTTCTGTTTTAGATTTCGACATTGAGACAGTACCTCTTTCTCTTTTCTCCATTTCTCGAACAACTGGTGCATCTGATTTAATAAAGCTGGTTACGTTTCTTTGGTAAATATTTGGATACTCTTCCACTGATGGCGATGTAGGTGGGGTAGGAGCTTTACGCTTACATAAACTACTTAAAGATGTATCACTATCTTGTTTAGTTAACACTGGTTGAGCGTAATACATCGGTTCAGGCTTATCTTCTTGAACTTCTGTAATCTCATTATTTTTTTCTTCGCTCATCGCTCTCATTTTATCAGTCACATCTTTTTTCTGGCTATGCATATTTAATTGCTGTGAACTTGATGAAACAATACCTTTTTTTGCTGTCTGTTTGATTACTGGTTTGACCGGTAGTTTTGGTTTCTCTGGTAAAGCCGGTTTATGAGCAGGTAGTATATCAGTTATTATGCCGTGCAAGAATGACGGACGAGGATCCATAGTAGGTATAGGACTATTTGGCAATGCCGGTGCTTCGGACGTTTCATCCGGATCGGCTCTACCGTCGGGCTCGCCGGCTAATTCACGACTGGCGTCTGCAGAAAATATATTTTCTGACTGTTTTGGAATTATATGAGGCATGTCAATAATCGGGCCTTGGAAGGTTGAATAGCCTGTAATAGCCTGTCCGTCGACTTTACGAATCTGTCCGATTGGTGTCATTTTATCGTTTGTATCGGATTCATTAAATATTTTTATTTTAACAGTTTCGTCACATTTGTGTGTTTCTGAGAAGTGTCCGCTGTCGTCGTTGTCCGAGTCTGTGCGTCCGCTAAAACTTTCGTCGTCTGAAGCAAGAGAATTATTTGCCGTTGAATTTAGAGTGCTAACAGCTGAGTCAACACTACTACTATCGATATTAATTTTACAAAATTTAAATTCTGACCGGCTCAAGTTAACTTTTGGCCTTTCTTTTGTTTTATGCAGTGGCGATTGTCTCACAATACCATTTTTCTTTATTTCACACATATCTCTTTTTTCTGCTTCATCTTGCATGCTCTCTTTCATTTTCTCTTCGATTACTGTTGGTTTACTATTATCCTTTTGCGTTAAATGAAGTTCATTACCGCCTGACATTCGGTTTTGTTGTAAAGTTTCTGAAATTTCTTCCAGTAACGATTTTTCAGTGCATATACTTCCCGAAGTACTTACTCCTTCCGTACTAATTATTGTTTCTGTTTCTTTTATATAAGAAGATAAAATTATATTAGTTTTATAATTACTAGACATGTCTTCGTTGGGAGCTTCAGATACGTGTATGACAGCGGGTTTGCGAATGTGCGATTTAACATTGGTTTTATTATCTTGTCCGAAAGGCGTGACTGATACTAAAAGTGTCTTCTTTTTGCCATCAGAATCTGTCTGCATCTTGCCCAATAATAAAGAAGTATAACTTTTAGCTCCATTATCTACTAAAAGATTAGCTTTAACTGTATTGAAATCTGTATTAGATTTTGTGATTTTATGAAGCTCTCTCTCTTCTTCTGTATCTGGGAATACGTCATCTTCCTCAGTTTCCTCCGATAGCTCAAATTCTTCGCCGTCTGACCAGTCGTCACCTCCGAAACCTATTACACTGCATACTTCTTCGGGAAATGTGACATTTCTTTTGTCTTTCTTTTTCGGATGTATTTTGAGTATGCTTGGTGGTGTTTTCTTGAAGAACGTGTTTCGATTTTGGAAAGGCATTGTTATGTACTTGCCGCCATCACTTGGGCGCTCCTGTTTCGCGTGCTCCTCTCGTGATTTAAAGCAGTTAGAACAGAAATCTTTCTTCCACGCATTCTGAACGAAGTTGTGGCACACCGGTGACATCTTGTCTTTCGAATATCGCCTATTGATCACATAACTGGCATTCTGGAAAAGAAGAAAAAAAAAAGGTTAAATAGGAAATATATCTAATAATGGGTTTCTTATTGTAAGGCGTATTTTTGATCCTAGTCGCTATTATTGCCTAGTTTCTGGGGTATTTTACTCTTTCTGTGATTAATTTAACCGTTTGGCGTGCTTACGATAGATATCGATCATAGATAAGTCATGATTACGAAACACCAGGGAGAATATAGGTATTGCAAGTGCCGGGAACTCTTGCGAAGCTAAATCGCGAGTGTCACAAGAGACAGAGAAATATATACGAAGTTTGTCAAACTTTTAGTGATTAGAATGTCACTATACGAATACCATTATCGCATCCAAGAATATGTACTCGCCAGTTCCCGTACACGAACACGATGCTTTATAGTGAAACTGATTTTGTAGTATACTTTGTTACGAGATTATTAGGCAATGCAAAACTAACCTAACTACAATATGTAACTGTTACAAAATAACATTTTTATATAACTCCGTTCTGTATGATGCGTGTGTTTGATGATCGATTATTTTACGTAATTTACACGTGTTTAGGTGCACTCGATACTTGTTTAAGTATCAACACAATTAATTGATCACGTAGCGTTATTTAATAATAATAATGTAATAATGTGTAACAATTCCCTGATGTAAAGTTAAATGTTTGGTGCAAGTTAGAGTTCGTGACCGATTTAAAAACCGGTATGATTATATCGGTACCGGTAAATATACCGCAACGCTTCAAGATTAAGATATTTAATCAGTGCGTATTGCTAGTGGCGATCAACGGATTTGAGACATGGTTGTTAAATATAGGCCTCATAAATAAATTTTTATTGGTGGTGTAGTGGTGTTAGACACGGCTTACGATCGAATGCACGCGGGTTCGATCCCGGTCCCGCACCAATGAGTTACTATTTATAATTCATGTACGGTTTACATTGTAGACACCAATGTATTGAACGAAGAAGGAAAACTTCTTGAGGAAACCTGCATGCCTGCATGGGTATGTGAAGTCTACTATTCCGGACTAGGCCAGCGCGGTAGTTTACGGTCTAACCTTCCTCCTGATCAGGGGAGGTCCGGTGCCCCTGTAGTCGGGACGAATATGGACTGGGGATGATGATAACGAAGAAAAATCTGATTGACCAGTGAGTAATTCAGAACAGAATCGCAACGAGACAATCCGCAGGAGAACCGATATAGTACGAAGGATTGCGAAGCTGAGGATCGTGACGATTGATTGGCACAGTGGTAGTGACTCTGTTTTCTGTGCCAATGAACCCCGGGTTCGAATGCCGATTGGGCAAAATATTGTGTAATGAGCACAAATGTTTGTATCTGAGTCATGGACGCTGTTATCTGTATATCCATTTAAGTAATTATATCAATAGTTGTTTAGTACAAGATGCAAGCAATTCTATTTAGGGAATAATGTGCATGAAAGTGTTCAGATTATATTATTATTAGAGTGTGGCGGGGGGGGCACAGCTAGCTGAACCGAAGGACACTGAGACTTTAAAGTTAGGATTATTAACCCTGAACCGGAAAGGTGGTTTATTTATGCTCGCGGAAAATCGAGAGATGCATGTAACCCATAGTAGCGATTATTTGAAGTCCTGTGTCCAGCAGTAGTCGTGTGTAGGATGACATGATGAGAAATTATAGCTTAACCCGTTCGCTGCCAGGGTCTTCCGGTGAAAACCGCCACAAGAGCCCGAGCCTTTTTTCATGACTATATGAAACCAACTGGAATAAATTTAACGTATGTGTATTTAGAACAATCTAAAAAAACAAAATAAAGATTCTCTCAAACTGACAAAAATATATTTTACCGTTTTAGAACTTAACAGTATTGCCCAATACACAACATGTATAAACATGCCTTAGTAAGTTAACCAAAAACGTCTGTCACGTATACGTGTGACGGTTGGTAGCGAACCGGTTAAAATACATAAATATAATTATCTTTGTTTTATTCATTAGCCGTTATCTGCTGGACATAGGTCGCTCCTACTAAGCCGGATCTGCTATAATTATCTCTGACGTCTAACGACACTTTAAATGGTCTATATTGACCTCCAAGCGTCGTTGACTTGCGTTATTGGTTTGATGTCAGCTCTCAAAAAGACATTTGAAGTTGATGAATTTATAAAATTCAATATTAACTAAGCATGAAGTCTGCCCAGAACAGAAATATATGGAAAGAGACAAAAAACTTTGAGGACCTCTGGTTTAGGAGATTGCAGTAGATGTTTTGTACATCATACTGAGTATACTGAGCGTAGCCAAGCGCAGGATAGCCAGCCTTTCAGTATTTTACAGGATACATTTTGGAGAGTGTGCGCAGAAATTACACGGCCTAATTCCTCCATCCCTTTTCACCATCAGACCACTGGGTGCACGGCGGGCTAGACCCTTATCTCGTAGACATCCCTACCACCCGTAATACAAAGCGATTTGCTTCTACATTCATAATACGTGCAGCCAAAGGCTGGAATAGTCTTCCCGCGTCAGTATTTCCATCCAATTAGAATGTAGGTGTCTTTAAGACAAGAGTGAATAGGTTTTTATTAACGCTAGTACGTTTTACCACCCTAGGTCAAATTGCCACTTATCATCAGATGAAATTGTAGTCAAGTACTGGCTTAAATATGATATAAAAAACTAATATAATACGTAATATTGAAGAACTATATTCACGAATCGAGTTTTTCAAAGCGGATTTGGATAATCTTGCATATGTCATAGGTCAGATAATAGTTACGATAGAAATATGCAGATTAGCGGTGATGTTCGAGGTGACGTGGACGACATCACTGTTTGGATACATCAAACAGTTAAGAACACGATAATTAGGTCATTAATATACACTAGTCTGGTGTATTTTATATAACGGCACCACTTTCATACGAGTATAGTCGGAACATATGTACATACAAACATACACTCACGCCGATATCCTATAAGGGTAGGCAGAGACCATAGCACATACTATATACATAGTGTAGGCTCCTCTTCACCAATGAAACACCTCCGGGTTAATCTTCAAACTCTAGCTTTATTCTTTTACTGCTTATACACTTATATACGTTTATACTTATACACTTTGTGCCCCAGTATACTCATACTTATAACGTCCAAACACTTTGACGACCACTATTCGAATCAGCCCCCCTAGCCAAGTTGACATTCGACAATCGTTATCGCTAATAGAAACGAAAAAAATGTATT
>WUAW01000811.1:24942-37828 GCA_017165845.1 Thaumetopoea pityocampa | reverse complement strand
TGTCCCGTGTGGGGATCGAACCCATAACACTCGACAGCGCAGTGGACGCTTAAACCATTGCGCCATCCGTGCAGTCAACAGTTAAGGAAAACTTTCTGAGGAAACCTGCATGCTTGAGATATTTTCTCGACGAAACGTGTAAAGTCTGGCAACCCATATTAGTCCTGTGGACTATACCCTAACCTTTCTCATTCTGAGAGAAAACCTCTACCCCGCTGTGGATGAGTTGCTGATGGTGATTCTTTTGCAAATAAAATGAGAGATGCTTGTCTATATCTGATTTAATCTTTACTTATTCCTCTGGCGCAACCAAAGGAGTAAGTACCCAAAGTGAGTCTTGTCCTCCGAGACAAGTGGTCGCCAACGTTGCCGGTATGAAGCTGCCTTCTGCCAGTCAGCGACCTGCAACTCTCACAGGTCAGCCTCCACAGCGTCCTCCCAGCGGTGTCTGGGCTGACGGACTGGGCGGTGGCCTTTCGTAGTTCCAAGATGTGCTTTTTTAACGTTGCGATCTTCTCCCATCGTTTCGAGTAGGCCCATGCAGCGGAGTTTACGGACTTTGGCTTTGTTAGGTTTGACGAACAGCTTCTCGATTTCAATCAATTTAATCTTTGGCTAGCTACACTATATTTACTTATCATGGGACAAACGATATCTATGACAATTCGGTGACATGATGAGAGATCAAAGCGGTTGATAGCCAGCCACAGATTACGGAGTTTCACGCACCGATTGTGAAGTTTACGCGTGTCTGATTAAACGTCATCTGCAGCTTATCAAGTCCAACGTTGGACATAGCGGCCTTCATAAAATTATCTTCATTCCGCACATGACAGGCATCTACGCCCCCTCCAATAATCTAATTCTTTGGTGTCTTCCTCACAGTTCTTATTTTATTAACTCTTATTTTCTCCTATAATCTGTCTACCTCTGGAATGTCTACCTCTGGAATGTTCTCTCCATCGAGGTCAAGTTCAACTACTTGCGACTCGTTCAAATTTAGTATGTGAATTGCTTTGACTTGAATTATCGGAATCATCAAAATAATTAATATTGTTACTAGCTTTTTCCCGCGGCTCCGCTCGTATGAATGTCAGTTTTCCGCTACGTAGGTAATCCCAAAACAATTGTAGATTTATATAAAAAACTTAAAACAGGGATCAAGCTCTATCTTGATTTTTACTGGACAGATTTTGATGACGAATGCCGCAGTATTTAAGTCGGAATAAATATCTTGAAGACTGTAACGGTTTGACCATAATCTACATTTTGGTTATTGCGTGAAACTCGCACAAATAAACAAACATCAACGGATTTAGTTTCAGAAGCTCTTAATTAGTCGATCTGAGTAGTTTCTTTTTAAATATTTTTGATTTATAAGATTTTTGTCACATTTAACGATTTTATAATAGTATAGATAGATACCTATTATGTTCGTTCGTACAGCGTCGACTTCTGCGCGCCTTTATCTGGCGCTCAGAGTACAAAGCATTTTGAAAAGTGACTGACAGTGGATCTCGCTGATATTACTTATTAAATAATTCGCTGATATTATTTAATTTGTGTCGCTGACATTACATACGTCCTTCCTTATCAGTCGTCAATTGATATTTCAATGTAAAATATTTAAATTTTATAATATAACTTTTTTCAAACTTCATGGCTTGATATCTTTTATTTTTTAGGCTTTGGAAAAATTACGGCGCTGTTCCTTTGGAAATTTTACTTTCAAATTTGTTCACTAATAGCATATGGCGTGCGCTCTAGTAACAGATGTGTTTAATTTTTTTTTTATAAAAGTATCAAAAGCCCTAAGCAATACGGCCCCAGACAGTTCTCCAAACAACCCATTCCTCACGCAAGTTTTGCACAATGCGAGAACATTATTCTCAGAACGTACGTGTTGACACAAGTCGGCCCCAGACAGTTCTCCAAACAACCCATTCCTCACGCAAGTTTTACACAATGCGAGAACATTATTCTCAGAACGTACATGTGTTGACACAAGTGCATTAATATGTAGATACGCAGTCGTGATAAACTTGAGTGAAACCGCCNATTCTCAGAACGTACATGTGTTGACACAAGTGCATTAATATGTAGATACGCAGTCGTGATAAACTTGAGTGGTTAAGAGCGCCGACTCGCTATCTAATCGTTATCTCGCGTTACCTAAGTATTATGTAAGTAAACCGCCTCATTACATTTTCTTGAGCATTCTGTATTCCCCATTTACTAGTTGACGATTTTATAGTCGACGCAATGAGACCGTTTATCGTCAACGATAAACTAGTTTATAAAACAGTCCAAATTTCGACTAGTTTACGTTATGAACGTGAACAACTCGGGAATGGGGTAAGATTACCAGTTCGCCGGCCATTACCCCCTATCGACCAGTTCGCACATTATTTTAAATAATAAAAGTATTAATAGACCATCCTTTCCTAATGTCGCATTATTTTATCCGGATGAACTTTACGATTCATAATCTGATAGCATAACCTCGAAAAATAAAAATTGTAACTCTCAGTCACCGTTTGAAAATTTGCTGTGCGGACGAGTGTAAAATTAAAAAAAAAAAATTAAAAATAAATAACATGTGGATTGATTATCAAACGTATGTTTTAAACTGTTACTGTGATTTAATTGATGACTGGTTTGGTTTGTGTATATTTAACATGTTTAATTTGAATCTTCAAGTGCCAAAACTCGTCAAACTTTTATCATTTATGATGTTTTAGGTGGCCGGTGAACAGGTACACGATTTACTTCAAAATCTAGTGAGCGACCGGGTGGTCGCTAACCCGTTTTATTTCTGACTTTTTTCTTTACTTGTATTGCGGAAACCTTAAATTCATTAAAAATTCAAGGAGAGAAGTTTTGAAGACTCTCAATAAAAATATTAATTGATTAATTAAATTATCTATGAATCGTGTTAATGATTTCTTTATTCCTACTTTGTTAAAGTATAATTTGTTAACTTGTTATTGTTTTTAAACCATATTTTTAATCATCTTTTAATTTTTCTAAAACACTTTGTTTTACTGATCCTAAATTTTCATATTTTATTTGAATCTTATTTTTATACGATTGTGTTTAGAGGTTGTTGTTGATTCTTTAACCAAAGGTATTTGTTTTATATAGATAGAAATTATTTTAAAACAAATAAACAGTTTTTTTGTGATTTAATGAATTGTTTTACTTTCATACAACCATTAACCCTTTGATCACTTTGATAAGAGTCATTTTCCTGCTGTAAATTTACTGGTGCACCAGTGGTCGATAACTGGCACAAAAGGCCGATAGCCGGTGTTTTTACTATTATTACGATTAATGATTTTTTTAAATTATGAGTTAAAAAACTAGATCATTGTAGGATGATGTAATAATTTATTGAAAAGTGTCGGTATACAGCATTATGATAAAAATCAACGGTGAAGTCAATAAGTCATTTAAACGGCCGAAAACCGGGTATGTTTACCCTATTCGGCCGCGTTCGGGTACACTCGTTGAAGCGATCTATACAATGGGTGTCGTTAATTGTAAACCAGTTTACTAGTGAACAGTAAAGTCTAAGCGTTCACGGTAAAGAAACAGTCGAAAAAAATTATTCGTTCATTCAACGCTTACTATTACCATTTGTTTACATGTTTATGCAGAAACCAGTCTCTCACAAATGGTGTTTATATTGTTAAGTTTACACTAAATTGCTGTTCGTGATGAGAAATAAATAAAATTTATAACTGTTATTGAATAAATGAATTTTTTGAATGAATAAATGAACGAACGAATGGGTGAATATGATTTAGTATAGTACTAATAATAGAGTCAAAATCAGGTGTTACAGATCACCATCATGCAAGTTCATTTTGGGAAATGGAACTTCTTCATTAGGGAGGGATTTTTTAGGGAGGGATTTTTAGGGAGGGATTAGTCATGGGTGACAACGGTTAGAAATGTCATTCCAATGCATTTTTTTCGTTTCTATTATCGTTAACGATTGTAGGAAGTCAACTTGGCTAGGGTATTCGCAGGCGTTACGTGTCATAGCATGACGCTTGTGTTGAAACAGCTCCGTGTCAATAGCCTGGGTACAACGAACACAATGAAGATGAATTTTAGGACCGCTGTTTCCGCGTCTGTGCTATATTTAAATGACCCGAGCAAAGCCAGGCGGCATTATGTGCCAAAGAATATATATTACTGCGATACGACACCGCCCCCTGCTCCCCGATTTGCTCTCTCTACTCCTCCTCTCTTTTTACTCCTTCCGATATAGTAGTGTTCGTTATATCCTATAGTCGTTTTCCCAAATTCCATATTCCTTGCTCAATACACCTTTCCTACCTCACCCTCTTTTGTTTTCGTGAGAACGAAATGAGGAACTTTAACACTTTTGAACCTTATAAAATGGCCGCGTCGTGGTTTACCACCCGACACGTCTCCCACGGCGGCGAAGTGCGCCACGGATAACCATTTTGATACATTAAACGATCTTAGCAAGTGGGAAGAAGTGGTCTTTGTCTACCCCAATTCTTCGGTTCTATATTGGTCAGCATCCCCGCCGATTACGCCGGAGATCGGGGTTCGATTCCCCGCCGGACAGCCAGGGAAAGAGGCGTGACTTTATGTAACATACATATGTGTAACATACATACATAAGTGTAAGGTTTAATTCCAGATCTCTTTTTTTTCTTCGATATTATTGATTCAATGCTATATAATTCTCAGGTCCTCAATTCAAAAGCTGAAACTAAACCAGTAGACACATTTATTTAAAACAAACTGGGGTAATTTGAATTTGGAAATTGAAATTGGTAAACAAACTTTTTCAATTGAAACTAATTTTTAAATCCCGAATTTTACATTCAGACCCAGGTGTTTTCTCGCTGTGCCCCATTTTGACTTAACAAATTATTTACATTAATTAACAAACTAATTGGAGTTCGACGAACGGTCTAGCGGTGAACGCGTGGGCAGGTATGAACCAGTACGAATTTAGAATGTCGAATAGTGCCAGGTTCGTGTCGCGGTACATCGCCTCTTCCGCCGTGAGTCAGCACTTCATACGAATATTTTGGATCAGGCTTATCAATCGTTCCTGGACTTTATGCAAAGTCAGATTGTTTTGTCTTACATTTCGTTTATACGGCCAAACAGAGAAACTATAACTTAATTGACAATTAGTATTGGCTTATAGAAAGTATTAGTAAAAACGCGGACACTTTTCATCGATGGTCACATTCCAACGTTTCAGTATCGTTCACCATTATTGACTATTGATGAATATATATGAAAATAACACCAAATTTATATATCAGACACACACAGTGAATCGATATTAAACACTAAAATAAATCTGTAGGCGGTGCGCCAGTCTAGTTGCCGCCAAAACTAAAATAAAATAACTAAAATAGTATATTTTACATCATATTGCTCATCCAATGGAACAATGACGTAATTGCAAAAAAGTTAAAATTTTATTTTTTGTTTAATTTGGATGATTTGTTGTTTAATATGAATATGACATCACCATGACCGCCATATAATGCAGTTGTCTAAACCAGAGGTCATCAAACTTTTATAGTCTTATAGACAACTTGTAATGTTTTTCACTTTTGGGTAGACCCCCGAAGCGTAGTTAATATAACACTGTTGTAAATTTATTAACTTCAAACGTGTTTTTAGTAGCCTACGTAAAGTCAGGTAAAAGTAGTTTTAAAGCATTTTATATAAATCTATGAATGTGTCGGGATTTCCCATGTAGCGGAAAACCGACATTCACGCGGGCGTAGCCGAGGCGAAAAGCTGGTTTTATATAAATCTATAAATATTTTGGGATCTCCCATTTAGCGGAAGATCGACGTTCACGCAGGCGGATCCCCCGGCAAAAGCTAGTTTACTATAATCTTCGTGACAGTAAGTTTAATAGAACGCACGTGACGAACTCGGCTGAAAATTGTTCCGAACAAAAGCATGTCGTAACAGCGACTCGGTGCCAGCCCGCTCAGTCCACGGCAGGCACTGCCACACTAACATTCAATGCGGCCAAAACATATTTTAAAACGTGTGTGAATTTGTGTTTAGTAATTATAAAAAACTTAAAAAAAAAAACAAAATTATTTAGAACGCATCCGTGCGAGTGTTCGCGATCTCGAATATTCCATTTATAAATTGTCGCGACAGGTGCACCGGGTATATTCTCTGTGTGTCAGCTGACGTCAAACTGCACGCCGCTGTTTCAAATGACTTTGGATCAGCAGAAAACGAAGTACTTAATTGTAATGTTTTCTTTTCCTTTGCTATTTAACTTCTATTTTTCATTATGGCAATTGGCAGTGTATTCGCGCCATTTCTGTCAGTGTATATTCTTCCAAGTTATATAATATTTTTTCAAGTCTTCAATTTAATGCTTCTTGGGAGTTTTGACGTCCGAAAAAAATACCATAAGGATTAGGAGAAAGTTTCCGTATGCCTATTATTTTGAAATGAAATCGAAAAAACACCACATTAAGCATGGAATATCATAATAAATTAACATTAAAAAAAACTAAAAAAAAATCAATATATGCATTGATCAGGTTGCCGCCAAAATTCTTTTTTTTTGACTGCACGGATAGCGCAGTGGTTTAAGTGGTCGCTTTTCCACTGCGCTCTCGAGTGTTATGGGTTCGATCCCCACACGGGACAGCAACTTTGTGTAATCAACAAACTGTTGTTCCGAGTCTGGGTGTTCTGTGTTTCCGTTATTTGAATATTTGTAAAGTCCCCGCGACACAGGAATTTAATCCTAATGCGGGAGGTGTCTTTTTTAAAAAGAAAAGAAAGAAAGAACTAAATAACAATCATTTATGTCACCTATATATGTATGTATATTATTAAATATGTATGTATATTAATGTTTACAGCTGTTTGCACGTACGCTCCCAAAACAGCGATACAGTTTCTAGCCGATAAGCCTCGTGTTAATTGTGTGTATGGGTGGGTACATATTTGTTGACGTTAGGCGTCTGCGGTTTGCATTGGTGGAATAACACCGCAACCTTGAGTTTGTCCTTCACACAAATAGTGTTCTATAACGAAGCGTAACTATTAATGTACTGCCCCCCAAGCCAAGTTGACATTCGACATTCGTTATCGCTAATAGAAACGAAAAAAATGTATTGGAATGACACTTCTATTCGATAAGTCACTTGTAACTTGGCGATTAGAAGTGTCATTTCAATACTTTTTCGTTTCTATTAGCGATAACGATTGTCGAATGTCAACTTGGCTTGGGGGGCTGGATTCAAGTTTTACTGAGCATACAATTTGAACAATAGGTCCAGTTACTGACATAATATATGTATACTGTCACAATATTGACGTTTAAAAGGTAATAGGGTATAAACGACAAAAATCAAATTGGTCAGGAGAGCCGTTTAAAGTTTGAACTGCAGAAAAATGGACATAACTTTTTTATTTATTGTCAGGTCGTGGAAATAGAAACAGCTCTAGATTCAAGAAAAATAAAAGCATTAATTGGCACAGCCTTTATTTATTTGATTCGACGTTGTTTTATGTGCTTTATGCCGCTTAGATCTTGATTAAATCAATCAATTGATTGAGTTTTTTTACTTGGGTATAAGTGACAAAAGTCATTGTAGAGCTATAGGTGTAAGCGTATTCGTAAAAACGCACACAATTTTAAGTAGAATGGCATACATAAATCATTTACGACCAAAATGTCGATGACCTATGTATTTACCTTTCAACCCTCGGTATGACTATTTCGATACATATCGATAGTTGCGAAAAAAATATTTCTTAGGAGTAATAGATAATAGTTATTGATAGTATGGATTAAATAATATTTACGTAAAGCACTTTCGGACGGTTAAACTTCAAAACATATGCTTTATGCAAATTCTGATGTTAATAAATGAATAAATATTCTTATGGCACCTTGAAAAATAATCTATGTAATCATTTATTGTGAAATAATACGTATAATAATATTATTATTATATTTATTTAATATACGTTTATTACTGGACACAGGCCTCCTCCAATGATCGCTACACTGAGCGGCTATGAGCCGCCTGCATCCACTGATTGCCCGCGACCTTCACCAGGTCATCGGCCCATCTAGACGGGGTTCTACCTGCATTACGTTTTCCGGTTTAGGGTCGCCACTCCAGCACTTTAAGACCCCAACGTCCATCGGTTCTGCGAGCTATGTGCCCCGCCCACTGTCACTTCAGTTTTGCAATCCTTTGAGCCACGTCGGCGACTCTCGTTCTCCTGCGGATCATCTCATTACATATTCTGCCTCGCAGGGAAATTCCAAGCATAGCTCTTTCCATTGCTTGCTGCGTGACCTTGAGCTTTCTTATGAGGCCCATATTCAGTAGTCATGGTTCAGTTCCATAAGTTATCACTGGCAATATGCACTGATTGACCTTAATCTTAAGGCATCGCGGTATTTTTAACGAGAAGATGTCACGTAGTTTCCGAGCGCTGTTCAGCCGAGTTGGATTCAGCGACTGATCTCTTTCTCGAAGTTGGATTTACCTAGCTGTATGACGTGTCCCAGGTATACATATTCCGTCACAATTTCTAGAATAGAGTCCTCTAAGACTATTGGGTGTAGCGGAACAAGAGTATTAACCATAATTTTGGTCTTCCCCACATTCATTTTAGGTCCACCTGTTGAGAGGCTCTATTGAGGTCTTGGAGCACTATGCTCAAGTCTGTAAGCGATTCTGCCATGAGTACTATATCATCGGCAAATGGAAGATGAGCGATGTACTCGCCATTAACATTAATGCCCAGTTCGTTCCAATCCAGAAGCTTAAAGATATCTTCCAGCGCGGCTGTCAACAATTTCGGAGAAATAACGTCTCCTTGTCTTACACCGCACTGAAGTCGTATTGGTTTTGAGCTTTGATGCTGTATACGACAGTTCGTATTATTGCCCGTTCGTATTATTGTTCGTATCATGTCAGTNGAGAAATAACGTCTCCTTGTCTTACACCGCACTGAAGTCGTATTGGTTTTGAGCTTTGATGCTGTATACGAACTGACATGGTGGCGTTTTCGTACAAATTCTTCAATACTTCGATGTACCGGTAATCAATACCACAGCACTGAAGAGACTGAAGCACTGCCCAAGTTTCCACTGAATCGAAGGCCTCCTCATAGTGTCGATGAGATGTATTAACGTTAAGTACTGTTATAAAATTATAAGTCAGATCTTGAATAATATGAAATTTGTCTGAAATAAAACTCGGCTCATTTCATGTGTTTATTTCGGTCACAAAGAATCTGCAATGTTTTGCGTCCGATGAAGTATCGCCGTACTCCCAAAATAAACCGCGTGTTGACAGGTCTTTGACTTGTGGTTATTGAACGGGCGTCTGGCACGCTTGCAGCCAAAAATAGATTCAGTGCACACTATGTGATGCTGTTTGGAGTATAAACTTTTAATAAAATGCTTTTGCGCCTTTCATCATCATCAGCCTGTAAAATACCACTGTTGGGCGTGGGCTTACTTCTTAAAAAAGACGGATTTGCCATAATTTTCACGCTTAGCAGGTGTTTTGGAGTGCTCAGTAGATTTTTATTGAATAGCAAGATAACACTGCTGCCTCGTTAATCTGGTGCATCCCTCAGCCGGTCCTCACGGCATCCACGGGGAGAGATGGAGTGACGCTATTACTATGCCGGCGCCACGCGGCACATGTTATATCATCATCATCATTCTCAGTCCATATCGTCCCCACTACAGGGGCACGGACCTCCCCTGATCAGGAGGGGGATTAGGCCGTAGTCTACCGCGCAGGCCTAGTGCGGGTTACGCTAGTAAAAAATAAATAAATAAAGTAATAAGTAAATTAATACTTCCTTTAAGTGCCTAAAATTTGCTGTCATTGTTCTGCATAGTGTTGTCAGGACTAAGACAGACAGGTTAAGACTGTATCTTTTTTTTTTTAAATTAATTTGATGCATTCGGATTTATCGTCAAAAACGAACATACGATGTGATGATACCAGGTTATGAGTTTTAGACAGGAGGAAAAGACACTGATTGAGTTAATTACGAAGTAACAAAAATAATGTAAGTCAACCGTGACGTTACAGAAAGAAGCTTAAAGTAAAACACCTAGGATTTTTGGCGCCAACCCGAGTGAAGCATCACTTGAAGTTTTATTTTAATGTTTTATATTAGTTTATTATGATGTTTAATATATAAATTTGGTGTTGTTTTGTGTATTAATCGTCAATAATCGTGAACAATATTGAAACATTGGAATAAAACTGTGACTAACATAGCAAAGTGACTGTATTTTTTCAAGACATTTTACGTGATCAAAGTGGTATTCTTCGCATTGACTTCAAAACTCTCAAGAAGCAATAAAATGTGATACACCGATATTTTATTGTTAACTTGAAATATATTATATAACTTATAAAATATATACACTCGACACTGGCAGAAATGGCACGAATTTGCAGCCGATTGCCACTGTGAAAAAAGAAGAAGAAGTAAAACACCTAAGAGCACAGATTAAAAATGGCCGTATTACGAAACTATATAGAGTGAGCACAGTGTTGAACATAATGCCAAGAACGGTTTTAACTGTACTAGTAAATTCCAACACAAAATATAGTGTTGTGGGTAACGAATGCAGTGTTGTGGGTTTTGCGATTATTACAGCACATGACCTTGCCCTGCGCATGCGCATAAAATATATGGCATTTGGGATTTATCGTGACAAAATTATGCCAATAAGACAGAATGCTTCTTAATTCGAGAAACTTCGTAATTTGTTTCAGAGGCCCAAAATTAAAAGCGATTACCCACAAAATAATCAAATATATAATCTTCGTTAAATATTTTTCCCTTTGAACGTAATATCAAACGGTTATTACATCGAATATTGTATTTATCTTATCATTTGAGTTAGTTTAGTTTACCTTGTCGTTATTCTAAGAAGTTGAATCATCCAACACGAATATTTCGTTAATACGAATTTGAAGCAGGTACACGTTTTTGATTTTATAAGAAAACATATCCGTTTGGATAAGCTTACAGTGGAATCAATTAATCTATCTATATACTATTAAATCTATATCTATATAAAAATGTTAAATGTCAAATTTTCAAAAATCAAAGGTATTTAAAAACAAACTACTCAGATCGACTAATTAAGGAATTCTGAAAACAAATCCGTCGATGTTTGTTTGTTCGTTCGTGCTTCACTCAAAAACCAAGAGGTAGATTATGGTTAAGCTATTACAGCCTTAAAGGTACTACTCCGACTTAAATACTGCGGCGTGTTTCATCAAAATCGGTCCAGAAGAATTGAAGATACCGTACAGCTTGATCTCTGCTTTAGTAGCCGCCGTTTAGGTACGAGAGGTCAAATCAAAGTTGTTCTATGACTTTTTATAAAAATTTATGACTGTGTCAGAATTTCCCATGTAGCGGAAAACCAATATTCACGCGGGCGTAGCCACGGGCAAAAGTTAGTCAATCACAAGGCAATTTCAATTCATAGGTTACCTTTGAAACATACTTGTTCATGGTTCGTGACAAAACCACATCTGCATATATAGGTTTGCAATAGAGTGAGTAAATATGATAGATACCGATTTCTACTTATAGATATTTGTCTATAGACATAATTAAAACCCTCAAAAGTGATACAGCTTCCCTTTTAATCAGGAATTCAAGCGATTACATCGTTAAGGGGTTAAAAATTTGAAGAAGTAACGTGTATAAGAGCTATGAGCACTGACGGTAATTTGAGAATTAATTTAAACCCTTTATTTATTCAAAATAGTACCTTTGAGACTGTAATAGGTTTCTGCGTGAAGCACGATCAAACAAACAAACAAAAATCGACGGATTCTGTTTCAGAAGAAGCCCTTAATTAATCGCTCTGAGCAGTTTGTATTTAAATAACTTTGATTGTTGAAAATTTGACATTTAATACTTTTATAATAGTAATAGATGACTGAAGTATTTCCGTTGTGAAATGCCCAAACTTTGTATAAATGTGTTTTTTGTTTTAGGATGCAAATACCATATAAGCAAAAAAAAAAAAAAATGCGTTACAGATTTTTTCCCATGTTTAATGTGAACAGATGTTGTTTAATCCATTTTGCTATTTATAAATAGCAATGTCGAAACGCTCGACATTCACGGGTCGTATTTGTAAATAAACATGTACAGTTTCACTCGACAACGAAACGGCGACAAAACTAGACGGTGTACTGTTAAAAACAATCTTCCAATGCAATTGAAATTTGGCCGCCGAGATAACGCGTTTCTGACATCTGTCAAATAATACTGTATTTATTTATTTATTCAATATTAAGCTAAAATCTAATAATACGGTTAAGTAGACATAATAATAAAACATTACTTTTATTTAATTTTGTGGTATATTAGTCAATTTGTGGTATATTATCAAAATACTTAAAAGTATTGAATGAATTGACACTTCGAAGTGACATTTAAATTGATCAGGAACTGTCAGAAAGGCATTCTCTCAACGGCCGAACTTTAAAGAACTTCATTCCATTTTCCGTGTGGGTTATATTGTCAAAAGTATCTTTTCAATGCAAAATGACATTACAAAAAACCCATGTTAACTAGGTACTAATTTAAACAAATATCGAATGGAATTGAATAATTACTAGAGAATGTTGTTAAGTACGCCTTTACATAATAATTATATAATGTTTTATACGTTACATATGTGTAAATAAATAAATTGACTCGTATCATTTCAAGTTCTATGTAGTTAATTTTATCACACTTTGGTAATTTTATCAAAGAACATTTTTATTGCATAATCAGAGATTTAAAAAGTGGGTAGCTAATTGTCAAAAAAAAA
>WUAW01000807.1:8862-19095 GCA_017165845.1 Thaumetopoea pityocampa | reverse complement strand
ACGCTAAAGGTACATAAGATCATTGGTGACGAATTGCATTACACACAGTAGGTAGGTAGGCTGTTTAAATACAGTCACAAAGTATTATTGCAGACGCAGGTGTAGCACTATCCAGAAGTGAAATTATGAACTAAAAAGTAAGTTTTATGTAACAACATCAAGACAATCAGGTGCTAAAATTAATGAAATTCAAGGAAAGAGTAAATGGCGACTCGTGATTAAATAATTGTAATGGATCCTTCAAAGCAACGCTAACATAGTTTTAGAACACCTAGAAAGACGTACAACGAATGTTTACAACAGATACCCTAAATGCTTACAGTGGACACCGGTAAGAGCGTTTGTAGCGCAATTCTCGTTATTGTACTTAAAAAGGAAATACTTCTAATATGGACGAAATTTAATAGGTATGTTAAAATCAAAACAATGTATTTTGTATCCTTTGGAAACGTATTTTTAGTTAAAATATTTTTTGCAGATGGCGTAAATTACCTAAACGTTACTATGTGTGTCTAATAAGTTATCTACTTAAAAACCTTAGCTGAATTTGAAATATAGAAAATTGTCAATATATCAAGAAATAGCTATCGTACAGAATTGTACAAGTAATATAGATTTACGGAAAAGTAGAGAATTTATCGATCGTGTAAACGACAGTTGCGATAAATGTAATTACCATAGGATAACAAAAGACCTAAATCCTAAATGTGAATAATTTAAAATAAATTGGAATGTTAGAAAGTGCGTATGAAAGTATTTTCAAAAGATGCAGCTTATTAGTGTTAAATGAAAGATCTCGAACTATCACGACATGAATTTATGGAGGAAGTAGAGGAATTTACCGAACGTTTAAACGACAGTTCGTTAAGCATAATTATTACGGAGCAAAAATCGCTTAATTTCAAACAAAAGTAATGTTCACAGTAAAATAAAATAAAAGTAATAAGTAAAAAATAAGTAAATAGTATGTAAGAAATTGCGTATGAAAATATTGTCAACAGGGGCAATTATTTGTGTTAATTGAAGACATCTCGAAACATCACGACGGGAGACGAAAACTCTGAAGAACTATATATTTGAAAATATGTGAGTAGCAAAGTAATTTGCCAATAAATGACAATAAAAGTCAAAATTTTCCTAAAATAGTAAAAAGGTGAAAATTTAATCGACATAATTAGTTAATTATAAATTATATTGCGGCGCATTGTGACCACTCTGCTGTATTGCGTGAACGGATATGATTAATTATGAACATAGCAGAAGTATTTCGTGAACGGATATGATTAATTATGAACATAGCACAACGCAATATTAGGGTGCATAACAAAGTGTTCACAGAAACTCATCTGCAGGCATAGGACGCGACCGAGACGAGCCGCTAGCAACGTGACTGAGAAAGTATGTAAGTAGCGCACACATCAAACAATTGTTATAACTTGGTGAAGTGGACCGCACGCCAGTGTGTTACTAGTACAGTGTGTACTACTTCAATGTGTTTGCAGAAGAGAATGCAGTAATATTAATAAAATTGTTGACAGAACACGTAGAAATAGGTGTTACAGTATATTGATGGGAATCAAATTGTGGGACACTTAGAAAATTAAGTACAGTCAGTTTTAAACGCTAGCTAACGGTTGAAATTGTATCAAAAATAAATAGCGAAGAATGGTTTGGTGCTTAGATAAAAATGTGCCGGCTAGCGTTTGATGTAATGTGTGTGCTTATGGAATCTGATGCACTCTACTGCAAGATGCATCGTCTAATGTTTCAACAGATACTCGCCCTTAGAGAAGTTAATATGCTTCATGTACCTAATGCATGTTATCAGTAACTAATTGTAGGTGTACCTATATAATAGTAATATTACTAATCTCGGATGAAAGTAGAAATATCGTGTACTAGTAGACAGCATGGAATGGGCACCCTCTTTCATTCGTATTGCAAATGTATCGTAAGCACAAAATAATATATTGATTCCCAGATGCAGCTAAAATTATGGTGCGTTGATTAAAACCAGCCGTTATTTTAGAAATAGCTAACTTGTTTGTGTTTATGTAAATAGACACAAAAATTGTTCACAGATGGAGCATTTTCTCAATAATGGTATGTCGATAAATGATGCTTAGGTACTATAAAACTACACTTTTAGCGCTCAACTAGGGCCTAGATATCGTATTGTCCACAGATGCAGTTATGTATGCATGTACCTGTTTATACACTTATATATTTCTTGGGAATGTGCACAAGATATAGTACTTGAAACAAACATTAACAGCAAATAAGTGATACTGAAAACGAAAAGTTGCAAAAAATATCCATTCATGGATCAAGTAAAACCCGATTATACAGTAATAAGCACAATGAACTTTATGCACCCTTAAATGTATAATTACTAAAATTTAGATACATATTTATCGACGACAGAAGCCACAGTGTAAATTAAGATACAACACTTAGAATAAAAAAAATGTCGAAAGTTTATAATCAAGTGTTAAAGTATAGATGTGCTAGGACAATGACTTGCTAGAAAAGTCGAGGAATGAAATCTTGGATGTTATGTGTAAGTAGAAAAATTAATGATTTTTGACAGGTACGAAAACCGAAACGCCATTATGAAAATTGAAACGCTATTCGAGGAACGAAAACAGACTGAAAATAATGAGATGGAAGAAAGTGCGTTATTAAATGTTTTAAATAATTTGCGGCGAACAGAGTATAGCGTATTTGTTGTGTTATTGCTTAATTAGAACAACTGCTCAACAGAAATTACTCTATAGACGTTCAACTGTAGACTCAACAAAGCGACAATAAAAATGAACATATTCTTCAACCAATGATCTATAATAGTGTTGTATCTACTGTGAATGGCGAGCAATAGCTGCATAGGATATGTAAATGCAATAAAAATGTATTGTTCGCAGGACCTAGTTATGTTCATGATGACATACATTATCGAGTCAAATAATAAGACCGTTAGAAATGTAAGTACTGTTTTTCAACAACTTCGAATGAAGCTGGTTTAATGAGTGAAGTGCGAGATTTGAATAATGAAGTCTGTAAATAACTGTAGCGATTAACTTTTGATGTAGCGTGCGCATGACATGCGAAATTAAATGTAAAGCAAGCACTTCACAGTATATCTAGAGTTTGTATTTCGACCAGACAGTAATAATTTATATCGCGGATGTGGAAAAATTATAGCGCGAATTCCTGCATTCATGGTACGTACGATATTTGATAAACCGCAGACGGGAGTAAATTAGTGTAAGCGATGTTAATATTACCTGTAAATTCATTTCAGTAAATGTTTACTTTTGCGTTGTAGTTGTAGGCACAAATTAATTTCTTGTTCACAGATGGTGCAAATTTCGTTATTGATTAATCGTTATTGATCAAATCTATTTCGCTCCAATATTGTATAATATGATTAATATGCAAAATACATGTAATCCTGTGTCATAATGTTAGGTACGACTACATTACACATACTTGTATGACGGTTTATTTAAATATTAAACAAAATATGAATTCAAGTTGAGGGTAAGCTGATTTATTTATATTAACCGAAAAATGTTCCATGCAAAATTAAATATAATCGTTAGGTAGGCCGATAATAAAGATTGTTGACAGATGCTGCATTCATTTCATCTCGACGAAAGTACATAAATAAAAATACAATTTTATATATGGATACATAACATACACAGCAACTCAATTATGTAGAATATAAGACTTAATTTATGACGGATGGTATGATTGTTGAGAGATGGCAGAAAATACAAGCAAGATTGAAAAATAATAAAGGTTACGTCAATTTCAGGCATGAAACTTAAACATTACAGATATATTAAATACATTGAGCATAATCTTTAGTGAAAATGTTATTAATCTTTAACGAGAATGTTACTACTCACTACTATATACGTATATGTTTATTGGAGTATTGAAATAATTATGTTTGATGGTTGTGAACAGTGGTAAGCTAATAATTTGTATTAACAGAAAATAGTTATAAAGAGAATCAAAACAATTAGGTAGGCTGGTAATGAAATATTGTTGACAGATGCTGTATCATTATTGACAAGATATTCAGAATCACAAGTACAAAATCAAATCTCAAATCGAGAAGTGTTTTAGTACTATAGACAAGAAAAAAATCGTGCAAATTGTGTCATCAATGGTATGTTGATCAAGTAATTATAATTGAATGCTACTGTCACATAGGCACGAAACTAAGTATTGTTCACAGATGGCATACATGAAATAAGATTTCAACAGCTAGCAAGTGGAATTAAAACCTAACAGTTAGTTAGGCTGTTAGTGTAGTATTGTTAACAGAAGCTGCATCATACAATAATAAATTCTCTGCTGTGGATAGCGGTAAGCCAAATTTTATTATTAGAAAATTGACTTTAGAAAAATTAAAACAGCTAGGTAGGCCGATAATCAAATATTGTTGACAGATGCAGCATCTATTTGATCTCAACGAAGGTATGTCGATAAACATAAAATACAATTTTGTGATCAAGTAATTATAATTTTTTTCCTATAAAACTGTCACATAGGCACAAAACTAAGTGTTATTCACAGACGGCATGCAGTACGTGTACATTAAACATAGCTTGCACGATAATATTTGTATGGGTTTTTTTGGAGTATTGAGCATAATGTTTTACTGCTGTGGATAAGGGTGGTAAACTAATCGTATATACTAGTTGAAAATTAGATTCTAACAGCTAGCAAACCTGTTAGGCCGTTAATGTAGTATTGTTGACAGAAGCTGCGTCATATGAAGCTGCATCAAGCTTTGTGTTTATGGAATGTTGAACCGAATATGATTGTGCGGTGGATTGAGATAAACCAATAAAAATTAAAACTTCTAGGTAGGTCGATAATCAATTATTGTTGACAGATGCTGCATCTATTTGATCTTGACGAAGGCATATCGATAAGCATAAAGTACAATTTTGTGATCGGTGAATAAGGGTAACCTAATCATATATACTAATTAAACATTAGATTCTAAGAACTAACAGGCAGATTTAGAACCTAACTGTTAGGCCGTTAATGTAGTATTGTTGACAGAAGCCGCAACATACATATGCCGTCGTTGCCTTTGTGTTTATTGAGTATTGAACCAAATATGATTTGTGCAAGTGGATAGCGGTAAGCCATTTTATATTAATAGAAAATAAGGAAAATTAAAACAGCTAGGTAGGCCGATAATCAAATATTGTTGACAGATGCAGCATCTACTTGATCTCAACGAAGGTATGTCGATAAATATAAAATACAATTTTGTGATCAAGTAATTATAATTTTTTCCTATAAAACTGTCGGGCACGAAACTAAGTGTTGTTCACAGATGGCATGCAGTACGTGTACATTAAACATAGCTTGCACGATAATACTTCACTTGTATGGGTTTTTTGGAGTATTGAACATAATGTTTTACTGCTGTGGATAAGGGTGGTAAGCTAATCGTATATACTAGTTGAAAATTAGATTCTAACAGCTAGCAAACCTGTTAGGCCGTTAATGTAGTATTGTTGACAGAAGCTGCGTCATATGAAGCTGCATCAACCTTTGTGTTTATTGAATATTGAACCGAATATGATTTAGTGCGGTGGCCGTTAGGCCGATAATCAAATATTGTAGACAGATGCAGCATCTATTTGATCTCAACGAAGGTATGTCGATAACGCCGCATCTATTTGATCTTAACGAAGTTATGTCGATAAGCACAAAATGCAAACTTATGATTAAGTGATTATAATAGTCTTATAAAACTGTCAGATGGGCACAAAGCTTAAGTATTTTTCACAGGTGGCATGCATTAGAATGTTACACTTGGCATTACTTGCATTTGGATTTGGCATTGTTTGCATAACTAATTGGACTATCGCACTAAATGTTTTCTTCATACTGTGGTGATAAGGGTAAGCTGTTTATATCAGTCGAATTTTATTATATGCTGAATGAAATTCCACCTGGTAGGTAGGCCATTAATAAAGTATTGTCGACAGATGCTGACATCGATTTGATTTTACGAAGGTATATCGATAATCAAACAATATAATTGATGTGATTATAATTTAACTATCAAATAGGCACAAAACTAAATACCATTATTAGATGGCATGCAGTATGAATAAATTTAAACATAAGTATTCACTATAATATTACACGTGGCATTATTTGCATGTAAACGTGGCGTTACTCGCATGACTATTTTGAGTATTGAAATAATTGTTTTCCTGTTGTGTGTTGATAAGGATAAGCCAGTCGTTATATTAGTCAAAATTTATGCTGAATTAAATTCTGACTGCTAGGTAGGCCATTAATGAAGTATTGTCTACAGATGCTGACATCTATTTGATTTTGACGAAGCTGTCTTGATAAGCCAAACAATACAATTCAAATAATTCTAATTTAATCTTATGAAACTATCAAATGAAGTAAGATACTCCACTGAAGGTGTTAATTCAGAATCACAACTATAATATCAGATTATTACAAATCGAGAAAAAACTGTAAGCTGTTTTAGTACTATAGACGGGAATGAATTGTTTGAACTGTCATTAATGGTATGTTATCAAGTAATTATAATTGAATCCTAGTGTCACATAGGTACGAAATACGAAGCATTGTTCACAGATGGCAAAATTAGATTTCAACAGTTAGCAAATAGAATTAAAACCTAACAGATAGTTAGCCACGATAAGGCAACAGATGGCATGCAGTGTGAATACATTGAACATAGCTTCCACAATAATATTAATGGCTTCACTCGTATGGCTTTTTGAAGTATTTAACCTAATGTTTTACTGCTGAGGATAATGGTGAGCTAATCATTTACACTAGTTAAAAATTAGATTCTAACAGCTAGCAGCCACATTAAGAACCTTACAGATAGGCCGTTAATGTAGTATTGACGGAAGCTGCATCGTATATGTATATGGCATCATAACCTTTGTGTTGAATTATTGAACTAAATATGACACTGCTTTGGATAACGATAAGCCAATTTATGTTAATAGAAAATTGAATAATACAATAATATGTTCAAGTAATTATAATTTAAATCGCATTAAACACTCAGATGAGCACAAAGCACAGATGGCATGCAGTGTGAATATATTAAATATAAGCTTTCATTAGAATGTAACACGTGATATTACTTGCATAAGCATTTTGAATATTGCACTAAATGCACCAGCCGTGAGTATGTGTAAACTGCTTATGTCAGCCGAAATGTATTATATGCTGAATTAATATCTGCCAAGGTAGGCCAGGCCATTAATGAAGTATTGTCGACAGATGCTGACATCGATTTGATTTTGACGAAGGTATGTCGATAAGCAAAATAATGCAAGTAATTTAATTTAAATATTTTTATTTTTATGCCATCTGCATTATTCAGTACGTATAAATTTAAACATAAGCTTTCGTTAGAATGTTACATGTGGTATTACTTGCATCTAGACGACGTTACTCGCATGACTATTTTGAGTATTGAAATAAAAAAGTTTCTGTTGTGAATAAGGATAAGCTAGTCGTTTATATTAGTCGAAATGTATTATTTGCTGAATTAAATTCTAACTGCTAGGTAGGTCGTCAATAAAGTGTTGTTGACAGATGCTGACATCAGTTTGATTTTGACAAAGTTGTGTCGTGGAGATAAGCAAAGATACAATTCAAGTAAATATAATTTAACCTTATAAAACTGTCAGATGAGCTAAAAGTAAGTATTTTGTACAGATGACATGCAGTGTGTATAAATTTAAACATAAGCTTTTATTAGAGTGTTACATGTGGCATTATTTGAATCTAGATATGGCATTACTTGCATCTAGACAGCATTACTTGCATCTAGACATGACATTACTTGCATCTAGACGTGACATTGCTTGCATCTAGACGTGGCATCACTTGCATCTAGACGTGGCATCACTTGCATCTAGACGTGTCATCACTTGCATCTAGACATGACATTACTTAGATCTAGACATGGCATTACTTGCATCTGGGCAGCGTTAATTTCATAATTATTTGAAGTATTATACTAAATGTTTTTCTGCTGATAAGGGTAAGCTAGTTGTTTATAACAGTCAAAATTTCTTATGCTAAATTAAATTCTAACTGCTAGGGTAGGCCATTAATGAAGAATTGTTGACAGATACCGCTATCCATTTGGTTTTGACGAAATTGTTGTGTCTATAAGCAAAACAACACGAATTGCAATTGATGGCATAAAATTATATCAAAACACATACAAATATGTGATACTAAAAATAGGAAATCAACAACACAACATTAAGCCTAAACAAGTTTAACTGATGGAAAAAATATTCCCGATGAGAAGTTAAAATACGTAATTTAAGGGAACAGTCGATTAATGAATTATAATGACATTGTAATCATTTTGAAGAGGAAAATATAACTTGTCAGCAACTAAATAATTTGTAGAATGGATTTTGTAAAGCCAGCCGAGTCAAATCTGGACCAAGAAAACAAAAAGTAGAAAGTTGTACTAAGACGAATTAGAAGACTGAGAAAAAAAACTCATTAACCTAAGAAAAAATTGCTGAACAAAATCCTATGATATGAGAATGATTTAAGGCTGGACGAAAAAATAAAAACTGAAAAAATATATTTTATAGAACATGAAAGAAACTACTAACTAAAGAAGAAACTAACACAGAAAATTAGAAACGGAAAATCAGGAAAAATTAGGCTCTGAGAATATTGGGATCTTAAGAAAAATAAAGAAGACTAGAAGATATACCTTTAACTAAAATTATAAGAAAATATAGAAAAGTACTGATAAAAATAAGATGATAACTTTGATAAAGACTGATTACTTAGGGATAAAGAATTAAAAACTATCAAGATGAAGAAAAATGTCATGAAGACAAACACAGACCATCTGAGAACATGAAGTAAGGACTATCAGCGAACATGAACATAGAAAACGCTAGAAAAGATAAAGTTGAAGACATTCAGAGAAGATGAAAAAAGACGTCAGAGAAAAAACCATAAGCTAAGAATCTTAAAGTTAAAGACAAAACTGTCGAGAAAGTGAAGACAATACCATCACGAAGGTGAAGAGAGAAGAGAAGACAAGACCAAAGTGAAGACAACACCATCTTGAAGATGAAGACAGAAGAGAAGACAAAAGACTAAGGTGAAGACAGAAGATCAAGTAGAAGACAGACGACCAAGTTGAAAACCAAAGTCCAAAGTGAAAACAAAAGTCCAAGGTAAAGACAGAAGTCCAAGGTGAAGACAGAAGTCCTAGGTGAAGACAGAAGTCCTAGGTGAAGACAGAAGTCCTAGGTGAAGACAGAAGTCCTAGGTGAAGACAAGTCCTAGGTGAATACAGAAGTCCTAGGTGAAGACAGAAGTCCTAGGTGAAGACAGAAGTCCTAGGTGAAGACAGAAGACCAAGGCGAAGACCGAAGAACAAGGCGAAGACCGAAGACCAAGGCGAAGACAGAAGACCAAGGCGAAGACCGAAGACCAAGGCGAAGACCGAAGACCAAGGCGAAGACCGAAGACCAAGGCGAAGACCGAAGAGCAAGGCGAAGACCGAAGAGCAAGGCGAAGACCGAAGACCACGGCGAAGACCCAAGACCACGGCGAAGACCCAAGACCACGGCGAAGACCCAAGACCACGGCGAAGACCGAAGACCAAGATGGCCATTGGTGAAGCTAAAGAAGAATATTTTAAAAACTGAAGAAAGACCTTTGAAGCTGAAGAAAGAAGACCATTGAACTTGGAGAAAGAAGACCATTGAGCTAAAGGAAGAAGACCATTGAGCTGAAGAAATAAGACCATTGAGCTGAATAAAGAAGACCATTGAAGCTGAATAAAGAAGACCATTGAAGCTGAAGAAAGAAGACCATTGAAGCTGAAGAAGGCCATTGAAGCTGAAGAAAGAAGATCATTGAAGCTGAAGAAAGAAGACCATTGAAGCTAAAGAAAGAAGACCCTTGAAGCTGAAGAAAGAAGACCATTGAAGTTGAAGAAAAAAGACCATTGAAGCTGAAGAAAGAAGACCATTGAAGATGAAGAAAGAAGACCATTGAAGCTGAAGAAAGAAGACAATTGAAGCTGAAGAAAGAAGACAATTGAAGCTAAAGAAAGAAGACCATTAAAGCTAAAGAAAGAAGACCATTGAAGCTAAAGAAAGAAGACCATTGTAGAGATGAAGAATGAAGATCGTTGAA